>JAGFMF010012271.1:5124773-5158593 GCA_019455555.1 Galemys pyrenaicus
CCCCTCCCTGGCCGGCAGCAGGGATCGAACTTGTGCTGCAGTAACTGCGGTTTGCTTCATAGTGCGTTGCTTAACCCACTGCGCCACCAGGGAGGCCCTTCTTTCATTTATTTAAGAGCTATTCCTATCCTTTTTTCCAATGAACAACCTGGTTAGTCTTCACCTAGTGCTCTGCTGCCTTGGAGACTATTTTCTTACAGATGTGAAAGAGTTCCGTATACAGTGGGGAGTATGCACCCCTGCCTTTTCATCATCTCTGACTCCCTGTTATGGAGACTTAATCACTGAATCTTCAGTCTTGGGATTGTTTTCTGTCTCCTAATCATAGTTGTCCTCCCAATGTTAGGACATCCAATTAAACAACCTGATATGAGTTGGTGAAATCAAGTAATTGTGAGACCTTCTAAAAATCACAATAATAACAACAAAAAAGCATATTAACCTGCTGCCCCCCAAATGTAGCACTGGGGCCCCAGGCCCTTTGCTGCCTGTGTCCCTGGGGAGGCACTTGCAGGGGTCATCAGGACTGTACTGACTTTTCCTCCCAGGGGTGTCATGGACTCTGCTCTCGTCTGCAGAAAGAAAACTGTGGCACCCTCATGCTTTAACGACTAAGTCTATTTTCTCGTTTTGGTCCATTTGGAGATTGATTGGCTGCTCTAAGGGAGAAAAATGAAACATATGCTCTTTGGGATAAAATGAGATGTGCCGAACACTGACCTGCGTGCATGGACTATATCATCTCATTTAAGCCTTTGAGTGACCCTACTGATCCCATTTTACAGACCTGGAAACCGAGGAACAGAGAGCTCAAATGTCTTGCACAAGATGCTGCAGCTGGTGCTCCGAGAATTGAGGATCAGCCTCTGGACATCCAGCTTCAAAGCTGCTCTCTACATGATTTACCTTAACTGGTGATTATTTTTGTCTCTCATCCTCAAGAGGGAGACAAGTATTCTAGCAGTGGCAAGTAGGGTTCATCATGTATGCAGACTCTGATTGCCTACTTGTGGCTGCCTGGAGCACTGTCTTGATAAAGATCCAGGCTTGGCAGGAGGTGGTTGATTAATAATGCCTGCCAGTTGAAAAAGGAAGTAGCCCCAGGTGTACTCACAGTTGCTATCGCTGGACTTTTCCACTGAAACGGTTACATGTTGGATTTTACCTGGCACCCTGAGTTCTTTCACCCCCTAACATTAGCTCTCAGCCTCTTTGATCTTTCTAGGCCCCTTACTCGCCACCTTGTTTCTTCAGTGCTCCCTCAAATAGCTTGTCCTCCTATAGTCCCAGCTGATCACTGCCACCTTGCCTGAGTCACCTGAGACCTGGCTGATCTTTGTCTTCTTGGAATCTCTCTGGGTTGGGATGTGTAATTCAGCAGTTATGGCCACAGACCACCAGACAGACTCCTTCCAGAGGGAGCAGGTAGGAGGTAAGAGCGAGGCAGTGCCTGGCTCCCTCCTGGAATCTATCAAAGATTGTGCAAAATGGACACTCAAATGTTTATTAAACTAAGAAGTAAAAGAAAGAATGGTGATGTCCTTTAGCTATTTTGTATCTATACACCTTGCCTTTGTGGGCAGAGATGGGACCAAAACTAGATCCTGGTGACACAAGCCGTGGGACAAAACTGGCTTATCCTCACCACCAATAAGGCGAGCTCTGTTGGCGCTGCAGCCCCAGTGTGCACAACTTGAAGGCGGCCAGGTGGGCAGCTGCTCTCAACATGGAGGAAGCACCAGGTGTTCCACTATCTGACGGCCCCAGTGAGCAGCACCACAGGGGCTCAGGGGCAGCAGAGGCGGCGGTGGTTCCTCTGTCATCCCACCCACCCCACCCCACCCCACAGTAAGGTTGTACGTGCTGGTCAGGATCCAGCAGTGGAGACTAACGCCAAGCTCTGTCGCACTCTGTTGTGAACAAAAATGATTTCTTAAAATCGGTGGAGATAGCTACTAGTGAGACCTTGCTCAATAGGTGGTTACTGAGTAATCTGAGTGAGATACGGAAATATAGTCATAAATGCTCATAGCAGGAGCTCAATACATATCTGACTGTTATAAATCGTCACAATGACAATATTAATGCCACTTATTGATTTAGCTGTTTGTACAAAAGCTGTTTATTTCATATATTATTCAATGCTCCTATATCATTGTCAATATTAATATATAATTGAAATCAGTTAGCTTTGGCTGTGTAACAAACAACTCCAAAATTTGTTGAAAACAAAAATGATTTATACCCTTCAAGTAGGTAAACATTATTGTATGTAATTTAGATCTTTATAAAGATGTTTAAAAAAAAATAAAAACCAGCAACAAAGAGATCTACTTTTTTGCTTAACAAATCAGCAAAGATATATTTTTTTTAAAGATAATGTTCTGTGGATCTCGAGCGTTCTCTGAGGCCCCTTCAGGTCCTGGGAGATCAGAACTACTTTTACAAGAATACTAAGATATTCTCCACCTTTCCCAACTTCATTCTCCCACTAGGGGACATGAAATTTTTCAGGGCTTCCATGGTCTATGATATTGTAATGTATTGATGTACAAACAGATATGAGAATCTATCACCTTTTATTAAGCCAGGTATTAATGGGGTTTGTAAAAATGTAACAATGCTACTTCGTCAACTAAATATTATTTGTTTGGCAAAGTAGCTATTTTTCATTAAATATTTATGTTAACATTTATGGGTCAATTGTTATTTTAAGTGAACTAATAATATTTAAACATCTCCATGCTTTAATTTTCACTGAGGTTATTATTGATAGAAATAACTTTCATAAATAAAAGCTCTCTGTAATCCTCAAGATTTAAGAGTATAAAAGGGCCTGGGACCAGAAAGTTTGAGACATGTTTTTGTTGAGCAATGTAACAATCTAACCCAAAAATTGCAAAAAAAGAGATAATAGGATCATTGAAAATGGAGCTTTTCTTTAATTCAGCATTTAAATTTTTAAAAAAATTGCCTTAAGGAACTAATCAGAGATAGATTTGAGCAATTTCTGCTTGTATATTCATCATGCTATTTGAGAGAGAAATATAAAAACAATGATAATGTCCATTCATATGGGATTATTTCAATAAATTTCAACTTTGTAATAGAATCTATACGGTTCATAAAAAATTTTAAAAGTGTTGTAATAAAAATGCTCACAATTTATTAAGTAAAAAGATGGTACAATTCAGTACTTAGATGTGATACTGTTTTAGAAAAAGTAGTGCATCCACCTGTGCAAAAATCAAAGGATACATAATGTTAAGAGTAGCATTATTTATTTTTCAAGTATTACATAAAAGCATGCCTTGTTTTACTAACTGCAAAGCTGGGGGAGAAGGGAACAGATTATAGATTAAAAATCCATTAAAAATCCATTAAAAAACAAAGACTTCTTTAGATCACAATTTTGGGGGTTGGCCTTTGGGGTTCAGTTTATTGATTTCTTCCAGTCTGGGTCATACCCTGTTGATCTTGACTTCATCTCGGTCAGATGGTGGCTTGGCTTCTTCATGTCTGTACTCAGCTGCCAGTTAGCTAGGCGGCGCTACCATGTGTCTCTCATTGTCAGGCAGGCGAGTCTGGGCTCCTTCAACTGATGCGTCAGGATTCCAAGAGCAGCAAGACTGCAAAGAACAGAAGGTGCTAGTGCTCTTGAACTTTAAGCTTGGAAATTCCAGTGCATCCCATTGGGCAAAGGCAGATCAGAACAGATTCAAGGTGGTGACATCGATGAGTTCACCTCTGATGAATGGAACTGCAAAATATTGCAGCTCTTTCTGCTTTCTGCCACACTGTGAACCCCCAAGACCCATTTATGTCACAAATATTTACTCTATACCATGCCCTCTGCGGGTACACTGTCTGCTGTCAGCAGGGAAGAGACACACACCTCTCACCTGAATACAGTTTCAGCCACTCAGTGCGCCAAGCACACAGTCGATGCTCAGGGAATATTCGTGGAAGGAGAGTTAGAGCTCCAGCCTCCACTCCTGCAACCCACCTCACTAATAAGCTTGGCTACTGCTCCCTCTGGCACGATATGCCACATGGCATAAGCAAATCATTCAGACGCAAATCCACATGAAAACAAAGGAGGGTTTCTTCTAAGATTAACAACCAATATGCCCAGTTGTCATGGGGTGCAGCCTGATCCGGTACAAGCAAACTGCTGGCTGCTCTCCTTTAGAAGGGAGAGAAAAAAGCAGAGATGTGTTCATTTTGGAGAAAATCATTATTGTTGGTTTAGACACAAGCAGACAAGCATATGAAGAGAATTCTCTTCTTTGATGTAGCTACTGGTTCTGAGTCTAAATGCGCTAGAAGACAGCCTTGCTGGGCTGAGCTCCACAAACAAGCTTCGGAGAGAGGGGGTGGAAGCTGAGGAGTGTGTGTGTGTGTGTGTGTGTGTGTGTGTGGCGGGAGGTGGGAGAGAGAAGGAGCTTCAAATATTTTCATCTCTGAGAACAGTACACAGAATGCCTCTGAAGGTGTTGGTTTACTTTGGATTTTTTATTTATTAAAAAAAAATCGATGCCTTCTCCCCCAGGGAGAAGGTGCTTGGAGCAGCTGCTCTGGATCTGCCGTCTGCTTTTCCCTCCCTGCCCTGTGCCTTCAGAGGCAGCCGCTCACCAAGGCAGGACCACAGAAGCGTGGCCACAATCTGTGCCATCCAGAAACTACTGTACCCACTCTGAATGGCTCTCAGCAGCTCACAGAACACAGGCATCCTGGGATGCGGCTGTTCTGTTCTGGGCCTTTTGTGGCCGGTGAATGCAGAGCACCTGGGATTTCTTGCAAGGCAGAGAGGATGAGGAACGGGGTACTCTGGGGAGGACTATGTGTAGTGGTTCAAGAGCACTGGACTTGGAGCCTGACAACGTGACACTTACTAAATGACAAGAAAAGTAAACTTTGGGCAAGCTACTTAATCTTGTCGGTCTCCATGTTCTTGTAAAATGGGGATAGTGACTGTGTAATAATTGTTCAGAAAAATAGTGTATGGACTGTTATGTTTGTGTCCCACCCAAATTTCTACACTGAAGCCTTAACACCCACTGTGGTGGTATTTGGAGCTGTACCCTTTGGAGCCGTTAGATTTGGAAGAGCTTATGGGACCAGATACCCCAAGATGGAGCCAGTGCCCTTAGAATGGGATGAAGAGAAACAAGGCTGACTCTCTCTTTCTACCCCACCCCACCCCTCTCTCTCTCACCAGAACCTAAGCATGAACCTGAACTCTGACTCATATTCTCCAGAACTGTGAGAGAGAACTTACTGTTAAAACCCCCAGTCTGTGGTGTTCCTGTTAGTCACCCCAACTAAGACAAGTAACCAGAGTCTAGGACAGTGTGTCAGACCTCAGCATTCAGGGTCTGAGAACTGTCTGAGCTTTGGGTTCTCCACCCTAGACACACATACTCCCATCCTCATCCTCATCTCCAGAAGCTGGAAGGCCCTACCTCCAAGGGCATAGGAGGCTGCGAAAAGTAGCAGGTTTGTGCTGGGTGGCTTTGCCCATCTGGCCCCAGGCTGACCAGCTCACCCCAGCCAGGCTCCTCCAAACTCAACCCATTCTGCTCCTGAGAAGTCCTGTTGGGCACCTGTTCTCTTGAGAGACCTCAGGTCCCGTGCCCGCCAGGTACCGGCTGGGCTTACTCTGTCCTTTACAATGAAGATGAGAGCTGCCTGAATCTCCACCCTGTCCCCCAAGACTTTGCAAGGCATTTTTCTTTCTCTCTTTTCTTGACTCTTGGTGTCCACTTGTTATCGAATAGGATTTCCTCTAGCCCCACCCTGCGCCTGACCCCAGCATGGAATATTGCCCTATTACCAGACCCCTGTACCCCTCATAGGACTTTTGCTACATCTGTGAGCTTGACAAGAAGGCCACCCCAGTGCTGTAAGGAAGAGAACTTGAAGGTGGCTTTGCTATTTGAAACAGTTCCTTGGTCATTCCCGTGACTGGGGCTCCATTCTCTTCCAACTTCACTACTAGGAACTTCCACATGCATTTGAAGGGAGTTTCTTCTTCTCCAAGAGCCACTTAATACAGGCTGGTGAAAAGTACCCCCTCTCCCCAGCATCAGTTTTGCTTGTAAGGAACAGTGCATAATAGACATTTACTGGTTACTCCTTGTCTTCTGGGATAATAAATAAAATTGGATCTTTGCCCCAGACAGATCGGTCAAGTAACCCTTGGAAACAGTTCCATGCCAGCAATCATGTAGGAACCAAAGGATGTCCGATGGGGCACAGTGTTCCTTTTATCAGGCAAGCCAAGAATTAAGACGCTGAATGAAGGATTAGAACAGAAAATCCATTCCCTTGGGGTTGTAGCTGCAATTTTCTAAGTTCCAGACACACAAATACCCAATTAAGATGCCACAGTAAGAGACATGGGGATGGAATGGGTCATGTGATTTCCTTTCTTAGTAATCTAATAGGCTATTAGTTGCATCCCAACTAAGGAACCATTATTTCTTGATACCCAAGTACGCAGATCTCAGCCAACTCCCCCAAGATTGGCAGGGTTCTCTCTCTATTACCTGTCAGGTTTGAGGTTCCATGGGTCAACTGCCGGGCTTCCCTTTCTCCTTGATCGCATCAGGGCTCACTGTTCATCTTCACTCCTTTCTGACCAGTTAGGGCCCCCACTCCCAGGTTGTGTGCATATCACTCATGTCTCCTTGAAACGTCATAGCAGGGCACCAGTCAAAAGGAGGAATTAAACTGGTTTTCTCCAAGTCAACACGTGGTAGATGACAAGTTTCTCTCTTGGATGAGGGGAAACTGTTGCAATCAAATTGTGTTTTGAGGAGTCATACTGGTGGACACAGGACTGGGGTGGGAATATAACTGGAGCTGCAAAGGCCCAGAGGCTTCTGTAGTATATCATAGGATAAGATTTGGCTGCAAGAAACAAAATGAAAGGTGAAGTACAGAATTTGATTTCTCTTTCATAGTAAACCTGTGTGGAGGTACAACTTGTGTGGCTCTCATGGTATCAGAGACCCAGAATCCTTCTATCTTGTTTCTCCATGAGCGGCTCCCATTCCCATAGTCATCTTGTGGTCCAAAATGGCTGCTGGAGTACCAAACATCACATCTACCTTCCAATCAGGAGGAAGTAGGAAAGGGCAAAAGGAAACACATGCCCTCCATTTAAGGATGAGTCCTGAAAGTTGATTATGCCACTTGGCATGGATTTCATCTTGCTGCAAAGAGAGGTTAAGAAATGTACTCAAGGTAGCTGAACATCACCAGTTCCGGGTGCCATGGCTATGGGAGGAAGGAAGAACAACAACCTGCCTGGCATTGTAGCTGGGAGGCATCTGCTCTCTGAGACCTTGACCACAGGCGGCCGGGTGAGCGCATGGCCTTTGTCCGTTAGATGCTGGTTTCTCCACAGCAGCTGGACTGTGGAATCCAGCTCAGCTCTCCTACCATGCGCTGGCACGCAGAAGGCGGAAGGCATTCTTGGTATCTTGTTACAGGGGGTCCTGCCTGCGGAGCACCTTTAGATGCTCCACAGAGCTTGTGCTTTGTTTCTAAAGACTTGATTTTTGTTAGAACAGCTTCAAGTTCACGGCAACGTTGAGAGAAAAGTGCTCAGAAAGGAAACAACAATAAAATGGTTGTGATGACTTAACTGAAGAAAACCTTTGGGGAGGGTGTGGGGAACAGAGGCTGTTTGGGGAAGGGCTAGAAAGCTGGAATTCAGAGGACCCCCCAAAACCCACATGCCATCTCGGGGCTGGCGCCAGGCTCCGCCTGCTCCCTTGCCTTTCAGCTGAATGTTCATTCCTTCTTTAAACTGCAGCCCTTTAAACTCTGCTCCTCATGGGGCCGGGGCCTCTGGCAGGCACGGTGTGGGGGCTAGGGGCAAAGTGGGGAGGGGGGGCGGGGTAGAGGGATGGAAGATGGGAGGCTCTCCGCCGCAGGCCCACAGCTTCCTTTTTTCAGTGGCTCGGGGTCCAGTGCTGCCTGGCCTCGTGGTCTTTGCAGCAGGCAGAGCGCGGATGCTGGAGCTGGCTGTTCCTGGCAGGAAGCCTCGTAACTGCTCCCGGAATGTGTCTCGAGTTGTCATTCCCGGTGTTGGACCCGGGTGGGCAGAGTGGAGTGGGGTGGGCAGTGTGCTAGGGACTGGGTGTGAGGAGTCTCCCCCGGGGGGGGGTTGTCCCCCTCAATAAGTCTGAGCAAGTTAGGATTAGTAGCTCCTAAAGAAGGCTCCGGGAGGGGTGGAGTGTGTGTGTGTGTGTGTGTGTGTGTGTGTGTGTGTGTGTGTGAGGAAGCACCACTTCTACTGTTGTCTTTTTTGTTTCCTGGTAGTGAGATGGAGGGTGGTGGTGGGGGGAAGGAGGTCTGTCCTTCCCTCCCTCCCCGGGTCAGTACTAGGGGTGCCCCATCCTCCTCCCCCTTCTCCTGACCAGGATCTGCTCCAGCCTTTCTCTCCCTGCCTCAGCATGTGCCCAGGGGACCCTGAGGTTATAATATCCCAGAGAGGGCTCCCCCCTTCCCAAGCACTTCCATGTGCAGCAGCCTTGGCCTCTCACCCCCAGCAGCCCTGAGAGATGGTGGAAGCTGGACTGGCCTCAGCAGCATCTTCTTCTTCCCAGCTCCTGACTCTTGCGGCCGCGGGCCGTTCAAACAGATCCCTGCATGATGCTGACGCACGCTAGGGTGTCTGAAGTACTGTTTTATCTAAAGGAGGCAGAGTGGGGTGTGGAACTTGTGGGCAGTTTCCTCACCATCCACTGCTAGAGATTTGCTCAGTGTCTGATGCCTGCCAGTGGGGACGGCAACTAGGCCAGGCACAAGCTGGCTGAGGTGGAGACTAGGGGAGGCCTCTCTTTGTCCTGTACTGTTTTAAAAACATGAGAGCCAGGAGCCTGGAGGACAGGGGAAACTGGCCCTGCGGGGCAGAGGGGAGGGTGGCTGGAAGCTGGCCTGGGGTAAGTGCTGGGGTCCTGAGTACAAAAGCGGGGACCAGGACAGGCCACTGGCTATGACAGGAGAGGCGGCAGGGAGGTAGGTGTAAGAGGGGAGACAGGTTGGTTACGTGTCCTCAGGGAGGGGAGACTCACCACTATGGAGGGTAGAGAGCGTTGGGGATTTGGGGCAAGAAGAATAAAGTCTAAATAGTCACCCAGGTGGGTGGGGACTGGCCAGTCTGGGGACACCCTGTCTGATGGCTGGAGGACCCCCACAGCTTCCTGGACAGGAAGGTGGGTGACCGGGTTAGCCAGGGTTGGGGTTCTGCCAGCTGAGTGCACAGAAGTTTGAGAGGGATAAGGAGGCAGAGCGAGGGCCCCAGGAGTCCTGGACTGGACTAGAGTCCAAACAGGGTGAGAAACTTTTGGGGGGGCCCCAGATGGTTTCCTCAGAGCTGATGTACAAAGATGCAGGTTCTTGGCTCCCAGACCTGAGTTCTTTGCAGGAGACCAGGCAAAAAACCTCCTTGCGGCACAATACTGAAGTCACCCTGCATCCCCTGTTGTCCCGGAAGCACAGATGACAGCTTGAATGCCCTTGCCCTGGGGCCCGGGCCAGGCCTGGGGCAGCATCTAGATTTCTGAGGCCTCAGCATTCAGCCATGGCGGGCCACAGGAGCCCCAACTCCCACGTAGCAGCTGGGCGGCTGCTAAATAGGTGTTTGCTGAATGAACAATGAATGAACTGATTTCTGGCCTTCTAGATTCATGGTTTATACCAGTGGTTTTCAACTTTATGTATCTGTAGCAATTTTGATTGATGAAATGTGGGGAAGAAGCCCTATTTGAAGGGACTAAAGACGAGTCTAAATCGCACCACGCACACTATGCACACCATACACACCACACAGTCCCCAGGGCCTGGGTCTCGCAGGGTCATGGAAAGTGCCCACAATCATCGCATCATCCCCAGTGTCACCCCCAGAGTGATTTTAGAATCCCTTTGGCCCTTTTCCCTCGAATACTGCAAAGTTAAGCCTTCATAGGGGGCAGGTTCTTAAAGTTACCATCTAAGGAGAAAACACAGTTTCATCAAAAATTATCTGGAGAAATAATTGGAGGTGCCTAATGAGTGCAAACCCCTCTTTTGCACATGCAGACTTCTGCCATGCTGTGCGCCTGCTCTCTATGCAGTGCCCAGTTTCACATCCTAATGCCGGACACTGTGCTGAGGGGTTTTGACAGAATACAATGACTAAGGGAATTCACGTCAATGAAAATCTAGAATCAGAACGTTGGCCGAGCTCTCACAAGTTCTCTCCGTTTCTGGGTCCTCTGCCTTGGTCAACCAAGGCCCCTGCTCTCTTTGCCCAGGCGGGTACACCCCTCGCCCACAGAAGTGAGGGGGACCCACTAACCTAATTATCTGCTCCACGGGGCAGAGGTTGTAGGGGGGAGGCGGGCTCCATTCCTGGTTACCAGAGGGACGTCCTGTAGGCTCCTGTGAATCCAAAGCTTGATCTGAAATTCTGGAGCCACAAGCGCTGGGTTTTTAAAAGAAACCATTTATTAAGCTAAGGAGTAATTGCTGGAGGTGGGGTGCAGATGTCCTGTGCTCAGTTGCCCAGTGGAAAGTGGGTCAGCTATTTCCTCAAAAGGTCCAAAGTAGAAGATTTCAACCGAGGGGCCACAGACCCCGAAGGAGCAGTGATGGAATGTCAGGGTGCAAAGTCCGCTTGTCCCCTGAGCGTACACATGACCGACTTTTTCAAAATGTGGAAGCTGCAGTGTGAGTCAATAATAGGTGTATTCTGAATCACCAAGGGATTTGTGAACCTTTGTGTGCTTTGTTTGTCCTCAGTCGCTGTGTCCTAACCATACACCGGCAAGGGTTTGGGTTGGCACCTTCCAAAGCCAGGACGCTCTAGTCCAAAAGCTGCAGAAAAGTGAGCTCTTGGCAGGTCTTGTCTGTCCTACCCCAGCAAAGAGGAAAGGCCGCTGTCCTGGCCGATTCGGGGTTTTCCAAAACAGACTTAGCAGAGCAAATGGACTCGGAGAGGGGCAGAGAGCTCCTTATCCAGGCCGCCAAATTGCTGAATTCCAGCATCTCCCATGGAGAGGACCCAGGGCGAGAGAGTGAGAGCCTGGTGACTCCACACTCAGAAACCCAGAGGACACACAAGCTGGCCTTTGTCAGCTTCAGAGTCTCCAGCTGCCCAACCTCCAAGGCTAGCCTGCTCTTCCTGTTCTCTTCCCAATCAGATATTTTTTGACAGAGGCTCTGCATCTGGAAAGGTGGTCTCTGCCTCTGGCAGGTGACTGATGAGGGTAGATCGACACCAGCGGGATGTTGGCAAATTACAGCCACCTGTGACGGGGCCCCAGCCCGTCCCAAGTCCCCAAGTGGGTCAGAAAAATACCCGTTTGTACAGACTGACCAGGAATGAGGACATGCAATGGGTTTTGGAGAACTGCCTTTGACAACTTTTCTGAAAATTTTACTGTCTATTCAAAAACATTAACATTTTAGAAATGCCAAAAATATTATATGGGGATAATAATTTCTCCTTTATTTCCCCCTTGACTACTAAATCAAAATGCACAGGCTTAGTAAAAAATATACCAAGAATCACACATATTCGGGCTTACTAAAAGCTGCTTTAAAGGAGGACTTTGTCACATGGAGTGGACGTCTGGCCGCCACGGGGCAGCACTGGCGTGGAAGGAGGCCGTCTGGTCTTGGGCCAAGCTCCCCCCATCCCCGCCTGTGACCTTGCTGCAGCCGACTGAGGTCTCGGGGTCTGGTAGGTGGGACAGGAGGAGGTTGCTTTAGGGTCCCCAAGGCCACCTCCCTGTCTTTATTATCAAGATTCCATGCAAACACACACAGGTATGTGTTTTTGGAACCTCAAGGCGCTGCATCCCAGAAGTTTGGGTGGGGCAGGAGCGTCACCTTGAAGAACATCCCACGTCCCTGGGAGAGTGTTTTCCTTCGCCGCACACTAACGTCCACGCCTGCGCACTGAGGTCAGCCCGGACCTGCGCCTGTCCCCGGCTTCCCAGGCGCAAGCTGAGGGCCTGGGAGGAGTCCACAAGCCCCACAGGCAGGCGGCAGTGCCCGGCGGCCGCGTGATTTTCTCTCCATAGGCTCATCCTCGTCAGCACTTTCTGCTTCTTTCATGCCTGATAGTGGATTTCCATCTCCTGTGCAAGTGGCAAAGATTTTTCTTTTAAATGAGATGTAGTTCGGTAAATAAGAAAATGGGCTTCTAGAAAAATATTAAATGTTATCAATATTAAATTACATGAATAATTAATAATCAAATATTAACAATATTTAATATTTTCCCTTTCCCTATTAAATTACAATTAAATAATTTATAACAGTAATAAATATAAAATAATTGGGAATTATAAAATTATATGTAAATATAAAATTAAAATTTAAGTCATTTAAATTCATTTTAATTTATTATTAATAAATATTAGTGAAATAAAAATATGTGGCAAAAGTATGACACCTGAGTACACGCAGAGAGGTGCGCAGTTTAGAGACTTGTATTTATTTATTAGGGTTTTATTAATTACTTGCTTGCTTCTTCGCTTACTTGCTCATTCAGGGATTAAGAGTGTCCACCTTGCTCTTTGACTCTAGGGGCTGGAAAAGGCTCGGGTCCTCTTCCCGCCTAATGGTTCTCGAGCCTGCGGCTCCATCCGTGCCGTTGCGGGATCTGGCCACTAGGTGGGGCTTCTCCCTTTGCGTCTGACTAGGCGGCCTCATTGACAATGGCCGGGCGCCACGTTTCCCGCGGAGAGTTATGCCACCATTTTAAAAAATTCACTCCAAACCTTAATTGTCCGTAGATCCTCTTCAGGCCTCAACCCAGTGTCCCCTCCTCTGAGCGTCAGCCCCTCTCCCTTCCACCCGATCCAGTTTTATCACTGACATTCACTCTGGGGGTACCCCCCCACCTGCAGCCCTGCACTCTGGAAGGGAGATGCCTCCACTGCGGGTGGGCGCTCTGGCCAGAAAGCCACGCACTAAAGGCTGCCAGGCACCAGTACTGAGTGGGTGACGCTCCAGGCAAAACATAGTTGAAGGTCACAAGTGTTCACGGAAGGAGGACAGGCGTTAGGGGCCAACATGACTCAAATGTCAGCATTTCTGCCTGCTGGCCACGTGGTTTGGGAGGAGCAATCTGGGTTCTTCCAGACGGTCTTCCCGTGCATGCAGTGGGGGAAATGGTCGCTGTCTCCTCGGGTCATCCCGAAGGTCAGATGTGAGGCAGTTTACCTGAGCACCTGTCCACAGCGGCACCTATCTGGTTCTCTGCCTTTTTTGAGGGAAAACTTCCAAATAAGTGCAGATCCATACTAGAAACTTGACTTAATGCTTCTCTCTACTGTGTTTTCTGCAGCAAGCTCAGAAACAGATAATAAGCTTAGAACCCCTGGTAGAGAAGGGCAGACACACTCCCTGTTAATGGGCCCATCTGGCTTGCACAGAGGTTCTGATTTGAGCATTTTTATAGGAAAGCTGTTCCATAAAAGATTTCTTTTAATTTCCAAAATGCCAGCTAATATACATAATGTCCTTTTAATCTGGACCCTCACATGCCCTAAAATTTTCCTGCTTACTGCCCTGGACTTCTTTCGGGGTCTCCAATGTACCCCAGACCATTTGCATAAGCCAGGTCTCCTTCTACACCACAAAAAATGCCTACATCAAGCCTTTCCCAGGGGAAGTTTTCACCCATTCTTCAGGGCTTGGCATACACATCACCTCTTCCGGGAAGCCTTCCCTGACTTCAGCCTTCACCAGGTCATCCACCCCTTTGGGCTGCACTCTTCAAGCTTATGCTACCTCCTCCATGTCTGGCTCTCCCATTATTTGCTGGCTGGTGATCTTTTAGTGGACAGTATCTGAGGGTGAAGCAGTTTGGCTTTAGCCTCAGAGCATCCACAGCATCAAGATGACTGCGCCAGAACAGCGGGTTAGGTATGCTCTACCCTGAGTGTGTCAGAACCTGCCAGAACTGCGTCTGTGTGCCGGACGTTTCCATGCCAACCAGCTGGGCCCCAGTGAGGAGTACTAGCTTCCTAAAAGGCCCTGAAAGTTAATTACTGATGTACTTCCATGAAGGCAGGAAAGTTGTTTCAAAATCACATTTTGTGAATTCAGAGCTGGATCGCTACCGTTGAGAAATTCATTCTCAAAGATGGAAAGACACAGATGGATGTAAGCCTTGTGATCCAGATCTAGGGTGGGGGCCCCAAATTAGGAAAACTGGCAGCACTTACCTTCTTTCCCCCCTCTTGCTTCCTTAGCCTCAGGCACCAGGGCTCAAGCCCTGGGTCCCCACCCTTTCCTCTCCCTCTTCCTCTTTTTCAGAGTCCCTGGGGGGTGAGAGTGGAGGTAAGGCTACATTCTCTCCATTTTTCTTCTTGGCTAGAGAAGGTGGGATTTCAGAGCAACCTGCAATGTTCTCTGGCCAAAGAAGTACCTCCAAACATGCTTGCAGCTTAATTACCTGCCTCCTGATTGCAGAGTCTTCCCAGCGGGACACACCTGCTCTGCCTCCGGAAGCTTGGCATTTGGCATTTGGGGGGTGTGTATGCATGCAGTTAGCATTTTTTTTTCCTAAAAACTTCCTGTTCAGGTAAATACATCTGAGCTGTGCAGGGCTTTTGGTACTTCTCTATTAAAAGAAATGAATTTTAATCATCTTGGATGACTGTCCCAGAGGAGGGCCTCTCTCACAGAGGACTTGTGCCAGTGAGCACAACTAAGAAAAGTCCTAGGACTGGCTTCCCTTTCTGGCTCCTTCCCCTTGCTGGTACCAGTAGACCCTGGGCGCTCCCTCTGCCCCTTTGAGGACCCCAGGAATCACCCGGTGGGGTCTCCTGTGTGCCCAGTGAATGGGACATGTGACCCTGCTGTCCTTTCCTCCTCCAACCCCACTTCTGCCAGCCTCTCCCACGCCACCCACACTCTGGTCCTCCCCTGGCCTCAAAGTGCAGTCCTGTCCTTTGAGTCAAAGCATTTGTTGATCGGCCTGCTGGTTTCTGGATGCCAGCCTCCTTCTGGAATCTTCCCTCTCCATTTGCTCCCTGTTCTGCAGCCTGGGAGCCAGCTCTACCCCCTTTCCATCTTGATCCCAGTTCTGGAGCCCTCTGTACAGTGGCTGCGAACAGCTTCACAGTGCTGAGACTTAACCCCTTGCACCACCAGGGAGGCTCATCCAGACTTCTTAGAGAAGCTGTTCAATAACCTTGGAGAGTGGAGAGAGCTCAGGGGCCTTAAACAATGATAACATTTATACTCAGGACATGGTGATTTATCTCAAAAATGATAATAAGATCAGAAGGTGGCTCTGGAGGGAGGGCTGACTCGCTAGTAAATGTTGTCGCCCAACTAACCCAAATGCCCATCCCCGGGGCCGGGGCCAGCTGCAGATGGGATGATCTAGGGACCTAACTACTTAATACAGAGAACAGCTCTTCGTTTTGACTTAGCATTGCTGAGACATGGAGAGTCCCACGTACAGGAAATGTGGGTTGCTACCTTAGAAAAAGGCTCTTTGTTCCAGACTTGCAACTTTTCTCCGTGTTTCAGATTTATTTAGAAATAAAACAGGAAGCTCTGAGAAGAGCTCACAGTTCCCGCACTGGCTGGTTGTGGTGGCCGGCCTGTCGGCCTCAGAGGGCAGCAAAGCCCTGTCGGGGTCTACAGGATGGCCCAGTTGACCTGTGAGGCTCTGAATTGCCACCCCCGCCACATTATAACAGAGGCCCTGCATGAATACACGTGTCACAGTTCTGTGTCAAAACCAGGAGGGAATCAGCTTTTGCCATTCAAGTCCCAGGAAATATATTAGAGGAAAACCACAAGTTGACCAGTAGAGGGCAGAATTGTTAACTTTTTGTCTTAATAAATTTGGGGAAGCATTTGAAATTTGGGGGAAAAAGCTTCTTTGTGAGTGCAAGTTTTCTGTTGAAGGGGCCAGTGCATAAGTTGATAAAGGAAGAGGTGAATGTAAAGGATTGACTTACAACACCCCCAAATCAGGTGGAGGTGCAGGTTAGTAAAGGTTGGCTTCAGGGCTGCCAAACACTGTAGGTGACAGTTCTCTTCCCTCCCTCCCTCCCTCCCTCCCTCCCTCCCTCCCTCCCTCCCTCCCTCCCTCTTTCTTTTTCTTTCTCTCTTGTTTTTAAAAATCTATTATTATTATTGTTATTTACAATGTTTGCTTTCTTTTCTCAGGTGTAGTCCCATCGAATTTCCACCGTGTCCACCTCACCACGGGAGGGTCCTCAGCCTTCGGTGCTGGACTTTTGAATCATTTCTGAAAATCACACTTAGAAGAGACAGTGCAATTTAGTGCAGTTGCTAGAATGACAACACCCGCAGATCGGGAAGGGGACATGGACACAGTCCACTCTTCAGGAGAGGCGAGGCAGAGGCTGAGCTGTGTGCGGCAAAGAGCTTCTACTATTTGAGCTTGACCTCTGCAGGGTGGCTGAGAGTCAGCGTTTTGGGGTCCCAGCACAGGCTGCCCCCATGCCTGCACAGGTCGGTCCGCACAGAAGTGGGTGGGGCCACACCGTAGCTCATCGGTGTGAGAGTCCATCCTGGGCCCAGCTGGAGTCCCTTGCCCACTCCTGGGTCAGAAGGGAAGCTTGGCCAGAAGAGCAGAGGCAGACAAAAAATGTCCCCTGAGGTACGTGTCTGCGGCTCCTTGGGTTGCCTGTCGGCTGGACTCACCTTCAAGTAACTCTGGGAGATTTTATCAGCAGTGATATGGTTACAGTGACATCCTACTATGGGCAGGATCCCCCTGAAGCGGCGATGAGAAAGAGCGAGGGAGTGCAGGCAGAAGTTGGCATCCTGTCCTGAGTCAGCCCGGGCATCTCCTGGTTCCACCCCTAGAGGGCGCTGAAGGCAAACCCTCAGGCTGAGCCGCCCAGGATGCCTATGATGGTGGGTCCTTTCTAGTCCCAGGAGTCACAGCATGGTGGTGCCCTCCGGAAGGACGCGAAAGTGATCTAGGAGGAGCAATTCCCAAAGAAAGGCACTCATGGCGGAGCGTCGGCTGACAGCGCTCCCAACAACAGGGAGGACACGTCCTTCATGGCGGACCTTTGTATAACGCGATGTGTTCTTAACAGAGGCAGGCATCGCTGGTTCATAGGGTGGATGGGGTGGAGGCGCAGTCGGGTGCAGGACCCTCCAGCCGTTGTGAGGACGCCGCCTGCGTGCTGGGTGCGCCTGCGCCATAGACCAGTTGGCCTGCTGACCAGATCTGTGTTGACCCCTCCTGCGCCCCTGGCCTTCTTGTGCAACCTTACCTCCTCCCTAGCAAGTCTCTCCTTGAGGCCCTCCCTCCTCCAAGTCATCTGCTCTGCTCTCTCGTGGGAGACGCTGCCCCCAGCCTGGCCCTGGGGCTGGATGACTGTAGGGCAGGGCCTGAGTACGGTGACACGGAGCTTGCGTTGACAGACCCAGCTCCAAAGCTGTGCATGGACAAGGGCTGTGATGTGAGGCGTCTGCAGGGAACCGGAGGAGGAGGCTGCAGAGACGGCTGGCTCCAGGAACACTGCGGGCGGCAAGGCACAGGGCACAGGGCATAGGCGCTGCGCTTGGTCTAATTGGGGCTTTCATACCTACAAGTCTGGTGGCGACGGGCTTAGTTACATGACCCCTTGGGACTCGGTTTGCTAATCCATGCAAGGGGCTAAGAGTGAGTGTGCTAGACTGTGCTGAGGAGAGGTGGAATTCCACCTGGGGAGGCCCTGCATGTAGGTGCTGACTGAATCTTAGCTCCATCCTTTTCTCCTTTCCCCAGGAAACAACAGGGCTCTGGAAACTTGCATGGGGTTCCTTCCTCTGCACTGTCTTGGAGAGCAGGAAGGAGGAGGGGCCAAAAGAGCAGGAGCCGTGACAGCCCTGTGTTTAGGGGGCACATAAATGCACTGAACGCGCAAATCGAGCTACTGTATAGGAATAATTATGGCTGCTATTTTTGCACATTTGTTTAATAACGTTCATTTGGCGACAGCCTAATATTATAACATCCTCTCCCACGCAGAGGTGGCTTTAGTTTCCTAGTCTCCAGAATCCATTTGCATTTTTCCTGTGGGGCTTGAGGCTTGGGAGCTGGTGACTCAGAACTGGAGGGGGGCTCCAGGAAAGGCCCCTCTCCTTGAGGGGGGTGGGAGAAGCGGGGGGTGTCAGCTCGTGGCAAGGTTGCCCTTGGTTTGGGAGAACATGATTCTTACCTTCTGCCTGGGAGTGGCCTTCTAGAAGCTGAGAAGTGGCCATTCCAAAGCCATTTGATGAGGGTGGACTTTCTAGAGGAGCGCTTGTGATGAGGTTGTTTAGTGAGGAGGACAGGGAAAACGCAGAGGCCAGAGAGGGTCATGACGCTATAGTGACTCACGGTTTAGCTCGGAAATGAAGACTGTGCATGAATGAAGGGTGAGGGCTGCCCGGCACGGTGCGGCTAGTGGATGCCGTTGCTGCAAGTAACTCAAGTGTCCATCCCCGGCGGACGCGCACCTCATGGGGCAGGGCATGTGTAGCTGCACACCTGCACACGGAACAGAGAAGGGAGGCGTGTCCAGACAGGTGTGTCCCAGCTCGACCCCAGGAAAGAGTGACACTGACATTGGCATTTTGCAACCACCAATAAAATACTGCACCTGGCCCACATCTGTCAGTAACTTCACAAAGGAAAGACCACCCAGTGTTGCGAGCTTCCTGAAAATAATCAAAATGCCCAAAGTAAGAGGCTTGGAGAACTTCTGGGTTGGTGAACACACCATGTGCTGGGAAGGTAGAGGACCCCAACTTCCCAGGGACAGAAGCTCCTGTGCCCAGGGCTCTTCCGTACCTTGCCCTTTATATCTTCCCATCAGGGCGCACATCGGCATCCTTTATCCTTTATCATCTAACACACTGTAAGTGTAAGTCAGTGAGATGCTTTGTGAGCTGCTCTAGCAAATGGTCAGACCCAGGGAGGGAAACTCTGGGAACCTCCAATTTGTAGAAAATTTGGGCAGAAGTTGTAGGTAACCTGGGATCTCCGTCTAGCAATAGCTGTCTTAACTGGGGGAGGCAGTATTATGGGTCAGAGCCTTTCACCTGTGGGGGAGATGCTAACTCCAGACAGTTACTGAGTTAAAATGAAGGATAAGACACCCAATCAGTGTCACCAAGAAGTGCTTGTTGTGGAAAAACCCCCTCACGTTTGGTGGCAGAAGTATTGTGTGTGAAAATAATAGAAAAAAAATGTGAGCTGTTCCCACACAGGTATGCATCATGAGTGGAGACAGGAGATTAACAAATAAAGGGCTGGAAAGTGGGTGCTTTGGGCCATCCTGGGCATTTAGACTACAGATCCCAGCCATGTGAGACAAGGCTCGTGGAACGCTGCAGAAGCCGTCACCTATGTGGTCATCAGGGCCCTAACTCAACAGGTCTCAATGTCATCCTCTGTATAGGACTGAGAGGGTAAAATGAGATCATGTTTGCAAAGCACCTACTGTGTGCCAAGCATCTCAGGCCTCACAGACATCTTGATGAAGGCAATTTCTGATGATGCTCCCTGCTGGATTTGAAACTGAAGTTCTGATGTCTAACCTGACAGTCACAGGAAACTGTGAATTCACTAGGGCAGTCCATTTTACCCACACCTATGCCTGACTTTGTAGGACACCAAGGAACCTTGATTATAATTTAGGGCACCAAAAACTGCTTTTGATTCAGTATATGATCCTTATCTGAAACTTCTTGTGGAGTTTGTTTAATTTTGTCTGTTTGCCATTATTGATAAAAATAACTTAATCCAAAGAAGACTTTACACAGTTTATTTTTAAAAAATGGACTCCATAGTGTTTTCACACAGTTTCTCTTGTGTTTGAAATGGGGTAGGAGGTGGATGTGTGAGTGTGGGTGGATTTAAGACAAAAATTGACCCACGCCCAGACTGCAGAGAAGTCTGTGATACATGGTGTCTTTATTGTTTGAGCAGAAACCTCCAGAGCCCTCTAGCCTTGTTCTTTTTCCAGTTGCTCAGTGCAAAATGAATTATTCAAAGGCCAGTGATGACAATTGGTTTAAACTCTGCAGCCACAGCCCTGAGACTGCAAGGTCATTTAGAAGCACCCACCAGGCCTTCTCTGTGCTAGAAGCTCATACCCTGGCCCTGATGATGAAGTAAAGAGCATGTTGGCTCCCGAGTGCTGAGCATTGCCATCTTCTGTCTCAAGGACAATGGATACCAGCTCACCAGGGAAAGGGCCCTGGGCAGAGAGGCTGGGCATAAGCCCAAGGGCTGAATACCATGTGTACAGAGATGGCCTGTGTGGGCTGGGATGGAGCGAGGAGGTGGACTGGGCCTCCAGCATCTTCAGCTCACCATCACTCTTCTGTTCTGCTGGACAAGTGCGTAAGGAAGCCTTGGAAGTGACGCTACTATCTGACGCCAATCACCAGGCAGATCCTGCACAAGACGCATCTTGCAGAACTCAGTCAACCCCTAAAACTGAGACGTGATGATGATACGATTGTGATTGTCTCAGACTGACTCTGGGGCAGTTTGTTTAGTAGGTTAGATAACTGGGGCACGTGGCTTCCCCTCCCCCCTCCAGCCTGTGGTTGAGGAATGGAGCTTGTGGCTCATTTTGGCCATTATATAAGGCATGAGGTAGAGTTCTCTGGGGCTCCTTCCAGGAACGTTGTTTTTGTTCCCAAGGAAGTTTTCGAAGAAGTGACAGTTGTCTCTTCCTTCTGATGTTGTGGCCCGTTGATGCGACGCTGGGGTTGCTGCTGCCATCTTGTTACCAGCTGCCACCAAGCCGCCGTAACCCAAGGGCGGCACAGTCTTGGGATGGAAGGGACACGGGTCCTTGAGGACATCACTGAGTCACTGGATTGGCCAGTCCCTGAACTCACACCTACCCCTGGCTTCACCACATAGGTGATGGCTTCTGCAGTGTTCCACGAGCCTTGTCTCACATGGCTGGGATTAACAATAAAGACACCATGTATCACAGACTTCTCTGCAGTCTGGGCGTGGGTCATGGCTTTGGATTAAGTTATTTTTATCAATAATGGCAAACAGACAAAATTAAACAAACTCCACCAGAAGTTTCAGAGCAGTTGCGTCAAACTGATACTTGCTGGTGAAAGTGTCCATCTGCTGCAGAGAGGGAGCCAGAACCCCCCTCCCCGCTCCTGCCTCAGCTCTGAAGAGGGAGGCGCTTGCTCAAGGGCTGGGTCGGTGGGCAGTGGAGTTTCAACTACTTCCTGCCTCCTCCCTAACAATCCACCCGCCCCTGCTGGTGAGGGCAGAGCAAAGAGGGTGGGGAAAAACCCCTCCCAGCTCCCCTCAAGCAGGGTGAGGGCTGAGGAGGGCAGGGCCAGGCCACGCGAGTCAGCCAAGACTGGGACATAGGGTGGTGCCTCTGAGGCGCCAGGCTGCCCAGCACCACCACGGTGCGCCTCAAAGCCTCACTCCAGCCCACTCCTTCCTAGGGAAGAGGGCCCGAGTGCCCATCGTGTGGCTGGACATGGAGGCTCCCAGAGTGCCCTGGCTTCGCGCCCAGAGTGAGTGGCTGGGTCTGTGGAGGAGGCGCTTCCTCTGGCCTGCAGAAGGCTGGCCTGGCAGAGACGGCAGCTCCTCCCCCTGAGCCTTAGTCCCCCCAGGTGACCCCAAGACTTGCCTGCTGATGTGAGGCCAGCAGGTGCTCTTTGTGCCAGTTCTGGGATGAGCTTTCACAGGGAGCCATCAGTTCCCTCCTCTCACCAACTCCCCCTTCCAGCAAACTTCCACTTCCCACAGACAATCCGCCCTGGGGCAGCTTTCTGCTGGGAGGCCTCTTCTGGCCTCTTGCCCTCGAATTGCTCTTGAACTGCTAGAGTTGGGCCTCACTTCCCATAATGCCGCCTGAGGGGCAGGCAGGGATGGAGATGCTCCCCTTCCTCGCTCCCCCTGTGACTGAGAGGAAGGACCAGTAGCCTCCTGCTACTGGGGCTACCATTTGCACCCTGTTACCCCATCTTCATCTTCCTTGGGGTCCTCCTTTCTTACCTAAATTCTACATTGTTTGGGGCACATTTGTGTACCCCTGGCAGGAGGTGGGGCCCATCACTTGAGTTTGGCTGAGTTTTGCCTATAAGACCCCTTAGTGTTAGCGGTCTCCCTGGTGGTGCAATGGGTTGAGTGCTGGACTGTGAAGCATCCATGGCACAGCAGCGCGAGTTTGATCTCCAGTCAGGGAGGGTACCCACATGGCACATGGTGCAGCAGACCTCTCCTGCCTTGCTTGCTCTGCTCCCCGCTCTGTCTCTGGTGAATCCTTTCACCTCCTGCACCTCTGGCCTGTGCCCCAGCTCTTGTATGCATAAATAAATAAATGTTTAAAAAAAAAAACCCTTCAGCGTTAGGGACAATGCTTTACCTAACCCTTCATTATACAGATAAGAAAACTGAGGTTCCCAGACTGCTGGCAACACCCCGAGGTGGTGCAGCTGCCGAGGGAGCTCAGCCTCTGACCGTGGATCCGCTGCCACCCTGGAGCCAGCAGGCCAGCGGCCCGTTGTCTGCAAATTCAAATTCCCAAGGCAGGGTCACCAGGCAGAAAATCCCAGCTCCACAGCAGACAGGGACGTGAGCCTTCCTCACCCATGAGAGAGCAGAGGAGGCCCCGGGAGAGCGTGCAGAGGCCCAGGCCCCTGGGGGCAGTGGTCAAGCCATTGGGCAGGGAGGGAGGACTCAGGTTGCCGAATCCGGCTTGGCTGCTATCACCACCCTCTCCCTCGACCCCGAGGGGGCATGGGGTCTGCAGGTGGTGCTGGCTGGGCCATGCACCTCTGGCTGAGCCCATGCTTGCAGTGAGGGCAGAGTCCCAGATTGTCTGGGTCCTGCACAAAACACATTCAGTGAAACCTGCTGGTGTGTCCACTCCAGTGCCCGCACCAGACGCGAGTGTTTGTGTTCAAGAGGCAGTAACTTCCCAAAGGTCGCATGAGTGTTTGTGTTCAAGAGGCAGTAACTTCTCAAAGGTCGCATTTGCATATGAGGTGCTTTCACCAAGTGGGGGGCTCAAGTCAAGACTGGAGCAAATGGACTGTGCACCCACAGGGTCTCCACCGGAGGGGCAGCTCGAGCAGCAGCTGAGCTCCAGGCCTGGGTGTGCCCACTCCCCCGACCCCGTAATTCTTAGAGCAGAATGCCAGTTCCCCTGTCCTCATTGCCATTGAGCCACTTGTGATGGTTAATGTTATGTATCAACTTGGTTGGACTAGGGGCCAAGCTATTTAGTTTAACCATTTCTATGAAAGCGGTTTTTGGACGAGGTTAACATTTAAATCCGTGGCCTTGGAGTAAAGCAAGTAGCCTCTCGTGAGGGTGGGCCTCGTGTAATCAGTGGCAGCCCTGGGGGAGCAGAGACTGACTGCCGTGAGCAAAGACATCTGGACATGAGTTGCTGCGGGTTTAGGACTTGCCAAGCTTCCACCAGCACGTCAGCCAGGTTCTTAAATCTTTTTCTAGATATGTACTTCTGTTTGGGTCTATTTCTCTATTTCACTTAATTTAGGGAGAAAAGAGAATTCCCCCCCCACCCAGGGCAATACTCCGTGGAGGCACACGTGAACCTGCCCCGGCTCCTGCCCCTCTGTCACCATGGTGACAGACATCCTCTGCAGGCCACCAGGTGGTCTGTGTGTGTGGGAGGGGGAGGGGTGGCCACTGCCTCACCCCTGCAGCCAGGAGGGGTGACGAGTGGACAGAACCAACATCCCAGTGGCTGGTGGCCCCAAATGGCTTTATTCCATAATTCCCCAGACTTTGGATATTAGTCTCCCCCACCCATATTTTGAGAACGATTAAAAAAACTCCATGTATTTTTTAAAAAACTACTCGGGGAAACAAGCAATCAGAAAGAGTATTAAAAAGGAGCCCTAATTTGTGATTTCTGAGTTGAGTTTATACACTTTAATATTTGATAAAAATCTTTTGATTGTGAAGAGGCTGCAAATAAGCCTCAGTTGTGAGATAAATTTATAGAAAGAAAGAAAACGGTGACAGTTGCACAATTATGGATACAGTCAGGCTCCCCCTGGAGGGAAGAATACGACCCAGACCCCACTCCTAAGATAAGTGTCAGTTCACATTCCCAGGGGAAAACCTTGACTTAGCAGCTCAGCATCCAGGCCGAGAAAGGCCTGCCCAAACGATGCACAGTTGACAACTTGCTCTTAGGAGTGCATTCTATTTTTCCATGTGCACAAAAACGAGCCTGGTACAGGGACACAGTGACAGAGGAAGGGTGCATTGGGGAGGAAGGGGATCTCAGGAGCAGATTACACTGATGGGAGCTGAGCACATCGAAGCCCTGTGCAGTCTGGAGACGCTCCAGCCACACTCACCGCGTCCTCGCCGGGGGGGAGCATGGTTTCTGTATTTTTCTATCAACAGTAGCCAGAAAGCACAATAGAGCACAAAGTTGGGGCTTTACACTTGCTATTGGTTCACTGGCAAGGGGTGAAAAGTCATATCGGGAGCAATCTGGAACTTTCTCCATGGGGCTGAATTGCTTGAGTTGTGTGTGTGTGTGTGTGTGTGTGTGTGTGTGTGTTGAGGTGGTGGGGGGGAGGTTTGGAAGTAATCTGGGCCCAGCCCCTCAGACAGAAAGAGGTTTTCTGAGTATCTATGTTGAGTTAGTGGTTGAACTGGGATCAGAAAGGGCTTTTCCTCTCTCCCCCCTCTTATCATGCCTAGAAACAAACACAATAAAACAGATATTCAAGCTGCCCCTGGCCCTCCACTTCCTCACCCCCAATTCCTATGGTGAACCGCTGCAGGACATCAGGATGTGACTATTGGAGAGAGGTTTTTAAACAGGCGGCGCTGTGAGACGGGCTGCATCCTGGAGGGCATCTGGACTCAGGGTGAGCGTGTGAACAGAGGCACAGCCATGTGAGGACACCCAGAGAAGAGGCCAGCTGCTGACCAAGGAGGGGCCTTGACCTCAGGCTTCTGGCCTCCAGGACTGTGAGAAAATAAAAGTGTGTTGTTTAAGCCCCTGGCTTGTGGCATCTCATGAGTGGGCACTGACCCAGGAACCCAGCAGAAGTGCATTTTCTGTATTGCTTTCCAGGGCCCACCTGCTACCACATGGCTGGAACCTACGGACAGCTAAGAGTTCAGGAGCAGAGAGAAAAGTTGGCCAGGCAAAGGTGCACCTCAGAGAGCCTGGAGGTGATTGTCCCTCAAAATTGCAAAAGCCAAAATGTAGAAGCTGAGAAGAGATCAGTAAACTTAGGAACCCCATCTTTCAGTGGCCCTTCCACAGCCCTCATGGACTCCCCCAAGGTGCTTCCTACCCCCCAGCTCAGGTTTCCTGTCAGGACAATGGGCTTCTTGTGGGCATCGTGCTCTCTCATATTCTGAAGGCTTCCGTATGCCAACCTACGTCTCAAACCCAGGAAGCAGTGGGAATAAGCCAGCCCAGGGCTCACAGGGCCTCCAGAGAGCAACTGCATCACCAGGCTTACTTAGGCTTGCTTAGGCCCAAGATGGTGTTGGCAAATCTAGCTCCAAATCTACATAGCCTCTTAGTCGACATCTGTCTATGTGATTGATTTTAGGGACTTGCACTGCAAATGTTGCCTCTGTGAACAGGGATGGTGTCCTCAGGGGCTGACAGGGCCCGATAATATTAACACAGACCAATTCTGAAATGCTCATGGTCAGAGTCACTTCTTGGGTTAAGGCATTAAAGGCCCCTTTCAATGTGTTACAAGGGGCCATTCGGATTAAGACATCATCAGCCATTAACACCTCTTTGTGACTTTGTTACGGTGGCCTCAGACCCGCATTCAGCCCCTGAAAGGCCAGGTCTGGGTCTCTGAGTTCTGGGGGGATGCTGGGAAGAGCCCAGCCTTGGGGTGGAGGGGTGGAGAGCATAGACACACAGTGTCGGTGTCGGATGAGGGCCATGGGTGACAAAGAGGGTAAGAGACTTCACAGGGAGCGCTGCGTGAGGATTCTGAATCAGCCAGACTTTCCCCGATCAGAGTTGCCCTTTGGCCCCACGGCCAGCTGGAAACGTGGTGCGGTCCAGACCGGTTGGCAGGCACAGTCCAGCTGGGTCTGTGCAAGAAACTTGGCATCTCGGAGCCGGCTGTGGCCTGGCGCCGTGAAGTTGTATGTGCAGAGGTGGGTACACGGCTGGAACACCCACTTCTCCCAGGAAAGGGGAAGTGCTGTCTTCCCAGGACTTGCTGATTGGCACCAAGCGGGGGGGGGGGGGGGGGGTNGGGGGATTGTGTGTGTGTGTGTGTGTGTTTGTGTATGGCCACACACGGGCTCTCAGCCAATCAGCTTGCCCGCTGGCTCCAGCCTCCTGACGCCACCCTGGGGCAGGCAGGACTCTGGGGGATGCAGGCGGGTACCAAGGGTCAGGGAGCTACAGCAAAGCTTGGGGCAGCCTGGGCCTTCCCACGGGGTCCGGCAGGGGTGCACAGGAAGTGTTGTCCGTCTGTCTGTCGACCGTTCACAGAGCGGGGCGGTGAGGCTCAGCACGGGGAGGAGGACATCTGGTCGTAGTCGGGGCACTTGAGCAAGGCGGGGTAGTTGCTGCTCATCTGCAGGGAGGCATCGCTGGAGATGTCGGAAGGACTGCGGCCTCGGACCCAGGTGTCCGGGTGGAGGAACTGGCCTGAGTAGTCGGAGCAGTTGCTCAGCCTCGGGCGGTAGAAGCCGGGGTGAGGCCTGTACATGTCCTCTGCGGTGTACCTCTTCATGAACAGGTACACGGACATCACCCCAGCACTCTGCAGTGAGGGGAGAGCATAGAGAGATCAGCAAGGGAGGCCTGGCCTGGTCCCTGCCTAGCCAGGTCTGCAAGGAACACCGCCAAGGAGGCAGAGGAGTGGGGAGGAGAGGGGTGTGGAGCGGGAGCAGGGCTCTGGGTTGTCTGCATGGAGGGGACATGTGCACAGGAGTGACATACTGTGGGGTGAAGAAGGTCAGTCGAGTGGGGGTCCACTGTACCCTCCTCTCCCTTCTGAGCCCCGGGTAGTGCCCCACCCCCACGCAGCCTGCCGGAAGGGTTTACCTCAGTTAGAAGGAAGGAGATGGCAGCGAAGGCAAATGACCAGCCGTACTTGTAGCTGAAGTAGCTCTCTGCGTCCTTGGTCCTGTTGAGCAGCTCATCATTGATGCTGGAGATGTAGAGCACCAGGCCAACCACCAGCGACAGGCCTGGGTATAGGCAGGGACACTCAGAGAGGGGCCTGGGAGTCTGCTGCTGGACCCCCATCTCCCCTTGGGATTCAGGAAGAAAGCTCTGGCCTTGGGGTGACCATGCTTTCAGCTGAATTCTCCTCCGGAAGACCCTGTTCAGCTCACTCCCTTCTAGAAAGCAGGGTAGTTGTTCTGGATAGTTTCAGGTAAGAAAGCTCCCCTGTTCTCACTCCAGCTGGTGCTCACCAGACTGCAGGCACCCAAGCCCCACCCGCAGGCAACTGAGTCACCTGGCTAGGGCTGGGGCCCTTGCACTGGATTTCCTGCAAATCCCCCAGGTGACACTAATGTAAACAAAGGGTGGGAACCACTGAGCAAGCACCCAACTTTCTGCTAAATGGGCTAAACTAGATTCCCCCAGGGAAAAGGCAACCAGGGCCTCCAATCCCAGTCTCCAGGGCTGGGTGGAGACCAAGCAGCCCTGGTTCTGTGCAGCCTACCCAACACTGGCCGTACTGTGATCAGTGGGCAGGAGAGGGCAACAAGTCAACAGAGTTCACACAGATCCTGGCCAGTGTTAGGCCAGGAGTCCGGTGGGGCCCGGACTCCTACTGCTATGGTGCCAGCGATGGCCTCAGGCAGCAGTACGGTCAATGCGTGACTGTAACTGAATCAGGACTTAATTAGTTACTGTGCTTTGAGTTGTTCAGACTTCATTCCATTCACATTATTGCACCAGGGCATCTTGAAGGATGAGTGTTAAAGGAAAATAGGTGTGATTGAAGCCCTCCTTGGCACTTAACTCATGTGTGAGTCTTGTTTTCTCTCTTGTTTTCATTAAAACAGTTTTATGTGTTCCATTCAGTCTGAGATTTCTTATCCTGTAGCCCACTGAGAAAACCCTCAGATGCCTTGAAGTTACTGCAGAATCTTGATTATTGTGAAGTTCATAGAAAGATAAAGGAATCTATGCCTCATAGGCTAGGTGGAAATATCACCAGGCACAGTGTGAACTGAGGACATTGCAGATGTTCAATAAATAATTGATGGATAACCTGTGCTTAAGAACTGATTATCCCTTATCCATCCATCCATCTATCCATCCACCCACCCACCCATCTATCCTTCCACCCACCCACCCACTTATCCATGCATCTACCACCCACCTGCCCATTCACCCACCCACCTGTCCATCCATCCATCTACCCACTCATCTACCCATCCATCCACCCACACATTTATTCATCCACCCACTCACCCACTTATCCATCCATCCATCCACCTATCCATCCACCCACCTATCTACCCATCCATCCATCCATCCATCCATCCATCCATCCATCCATCCATCCATCCATCCATCCATCCATTGATCATTCAAGTCAGTCACCTTCCCTCTGTACATCTTTTCTTGAATTCTCCCCTTCCCAAGTGCAGGGATCTAGGACACCTAAAGTGTATGCTCTGTGACTCCAGCATCAGAACATGTGCCATGTCTCACAGAGAAAAGACCCTTATGAAAAGTCACCTTGAAGGAGAGAGTCTACCTTTACCTATTACATTCTCTTCCCTTATCCTCTTTGCAGTCCTTGTGATCATTTCATCCACATCAGGCTGAGTTCCCCAAAGCTTTATCCTCTCTGTCTTTCAGGCTCCCTTTCTACTCCACCCAACCTCATTTCTGTACCGAAGTCCTACTCATCCTTCAACTCATCTCCTCCTGGTCACCTGCCCTGACCAACCTTTGGCATGAGTTTCAATCATTGATTTTGGCCCCCTTTGCTCTCTTTGTTGACTGCTATGTTCATATTTCTGCTTTTTATTTTTTCTGTTGTGTGGGCAAAGATGCCAGCACCTAGAACAAGATCTGGTGGGTTTCATAAATGAATGAATCTGAGGCACAGCCTAGTGTTGTTCCAGAAGGATAGCTCCATGTTCAAGTTACTTGGGATGGCTGAGGATAGGGTGTGTGCCAGGAAAGTGAAGGGGACAATAGCAGTCTCCCAAGGATGGCTGAGAGCTAAGAGATGAGACACCATTCTGACAAAGGCTGACTATACTTATGAAGACACAGTCCCCACAAAAGTAAGAGGTGGGGACAGTGTAGAGTGAGGACAGGACACTGAGCTCAGTCCAGCCCAGCTCCAGCAGAACCATGGAGGCTCACTGCCCCTCCAGAGGTAATGGATGGGTCTACAGTCATCAGACGTCTCCTCCAGCATGACTCAGTTCTGCCTGGGTCATTTACACAGCCCCGTGCCAGGGGCTGAGCTGCATCCATGACCAGGACTTCCCACAGTACAGCTGTCGAGGAGTCAAATCTCCAACGCCCAGAGTGTGTGAGAAGAAGACACCACTTACCTGAGAGGATAAAAAAGATGCCGGAGACAAAGGCCAGTATCGTCCTGTGGGGACGGATGTGTCCGATGTTGCTCAGGATGAACCCAATGAACATGAAGAAGAGGCTGACCAGAGGGAATGGTGTGGCCGAGCGAATCATTTCTAATTAAGGGGACAAAAGGACTCTGTCAGTCTCCGGTGGCCTCACTTCTCAACCCCCCAGAGTTGAATCAAGTGTTCCTGGTGCCCAAAACCCCTGTCCTGCAGGGGTTCCTGGGCTCCACCCCTCCGTGGGTGGCCAGCACCTCCCAGTATTGGCAGGGCTTCTGTCTGGGATGTCTGAATTTAAATGCCAACATTTTCAGGGCCTCTGCCTTCTCTGGGTGTCAACTGCTCCTTCCAGGAAGTCTAAACTGCCACTAATATGGCAGCCACAGAAAGGCATGGCCACACTCTCTCACTTCCTCTCCCAGGGGAGTCCTGCCCCCATGGGGGCTGCTGCTCTGGTGGTACAGAGGAAAGAGCTTGGCCTCCTCTTCTTTACTCTGTGATTGCTGGAGAGTGATTCTGCTTTGGAGTTGTCTAGTCTTTGTCCCTGGTTCCTGAGCAATGAACGCTAAATCCTTGGGATTTCCAAGAATGGGAGCATTTCTGTCATTCACAGAGGGCCCCCAGATACACTTGAGATGCCAACGATGTGACCCAGGATGGGGACCAGAAAGGTCAACTCTGTGATTAGAGAGTTGGGGTCTTGAGCCACACGATATTGGCCTTTTTCTGGGCTGGAGTGGCTAGAGATTGAATTCAGTTATGCAGTTGACCATCTGACCCAAACCAACCATGCGTCCAACCCAACCCATGCTGGTGGCCAGGGAGCCTCAGGACTCTTGGTTGGCGTGTGTGTGAAGGCAGTCTTGCCGGGGACTTTAGCCTGTAGATCTGGGCTGTGTGCTGAGTTGGGTGGTGAGTTGCAGAACTGCACTGTGTGTTAGGTTCAGGGGTCAGAGCCAAGTCTGTTGAAGTCAAGGTCATGAAGTCAGTTTCTATGGGCCCAGAGAGCTTGGGTGAGCTCCTGAGTCTCTGGTCTCGTGTTTGCATCCCCCTGTTACCTCTCCCCCTCTTACGTTGATGTCCTAATGCCCACCGTGATGGTTATTAAGGGGGTTCTCTGGCCATAAGGGTGGAAATCTCCTGCATGGGATTAGTGTTATTATAAAGGAGGCCTTGCAGAGATCTCTCACCCCTCAGCCACGAGATGGCACAGAGAGAAGACACCAGCTAGAAGCCATGAAGACAGAGGGCCTTGACCAGAACGTGGCCAGAACTCAAAGCGATAAATCTCTGTTGCTTAATAGTCACCCGGTTTGTGGTTATTTGCCTGAAGGCACAGGTCCCCTCTCATTCACACTGGGACCCCAACATGGAGACTCCAGCAACCTGTCACCACTGCTCAATGACTAACCACAACTCTGGGGACTCAGACCAGCAAACCAGTTGAGCGGGGTATTAATTCTTGAGAAATGAGCCAGTGCCCCTGGCTCTTCCCTCCGTTCCTCTCTGCTATGTCAAATCAATGGCCCTGGTACCCAGGCTGAGAAGTTGGAGGCACCTACTTAGCACATTGACTGTGGACTCAGACGTCAGCTGGGTGTTCATGGGCATCACATATTCTATGGTGAAGCAGCGTCCCCGTTCCTCACCTACAAAGACAAGAGTTGCTTACATTTCTGGGTCCTTCCTGAACGTGGATCTGGAGTCAACATATTCACCTGGTACTTCCAGGTGCTTTTAGGCTCTGTGACCCTAGGTGTATTTGCATGTGGGCAGATGCCCCACTAGGGGTCCAGTTCCTGACTGGGGGCTCCCACAAGGCTAGGAGCACATCCTGACTCCTCACTTCTTTCCCCACCACAGTGAAGATGGATGGCGTGCTGAGGGTCCCATGAAGGGCAGCAGCCCTGCAGATTCAGGTCGAGTAAATGATCTGGTGCCATCTTGGAGCTTTCGGAAAGACTGGGCTGATCATGGCACCCAGCTGGATTGGATTCCCCAGTGTGTGTGTCCGGAGCAGAGGCCACAAGGCCCTGACTTAGCTTCAGAGGCCCATTCCAGTGGCTTCAAACTCTGCTTCAAATTTAAGCAGAGGTGGTGCCACACAGTCCAGGCAGCGGGAGGTGAGGGCAGGGTCGGATGCCACACCCCAAGCAGACCCAGCAAGTCCCAGGGGACCAGGCTGTGGCTCCTCCCTGCTAAATACTGGTGGGGCAACTATTATCCCCAACTCCAAAAGTGCCATCATGAAGCTGGGAGGCCCAGTTCCGCTGCCTTTTATGTAGGATCAGAGACCTTTCAAGAAAGACTCAGGACCACCTGTGACGATTCCAGCCAGCCTGGGCCCGTGCCAGTCTTGGAGGGCCCAGAGATGCTCTTCTTGGGCAGGCTGGCTGTGGGCACGACACAGGGGGAAGGGGCACAGCACTCGGACAGCAGCTCCAAGGGGTCAGCGGGGCACAAGCACACTAGTGGGAGACCCACAGCGATGGGGCCAGCGTGCGCACAGCCCTGCACAGCTGGAGGCACCTGCACTGGGTTTCTCTGCCGAGTGTGTCCCAACCCTTAAATGAGTGGATACAAGTGATATTGAGCCAGAGACTTGTTTCACCTCCCTGAGTCCCGTTTCCTCATGTGCAAAGTGGAAACCGAGTCCTCCCTGGAGTACAGTGGGCTGGAGAGGGAGAATTCGAGGGGCTGAGGAATGTTGGGGCATCTTTGGATCCTGCAACAGCACTCTCACTCAGTCCAAGAGCCGGGTGGGGGGAGGGGGCGTCGCTACACTTGTCTCTTGGGTGGAGAGGCCCGGGGAACCGAAGGGACCTGCTCAGAGGGGGTGTGGAGTCAGGGCTGCAGGGAGCACTGGCCAGAGCTCACGGGCACGGTCCCCCCTGCAGAACTGGCCAGTGTGTGTGGTCTCCTCCCAGCAGGGGTGTCTCTTCCCAAGGTAGGGGGGGTCTTGGTGCTCTCCACCCCCGGTGCCCTTACCAGCCAGGAAGCAGACACGCCACAGGCCCGAATGCAGGGACATCTTGATCTCTGTGCTCTGGTTCTGGGGCAAGATCACGCCCTCCTCCAGGTACAGCCAGTAGTCGGTGCTGACGGCGATGCCGAGCAGGCCCAGGCCACAGACAGCGAAGACGCTGCTCAGCAGGGTCAGCGCCTTCCTCCCGCAGGCGCTCATCTTCCTGAGGCTCAGCCCAGCGGCCTGCAGTCACATCCACCAGCAGGGGGTGGGCTCTGGGGGGCGGGACAGAGGGGGACTCCAGTAACTAAGGCCCACCCTGGCCGGCCAAACAGTGGGATAAAGGCCAACGGGCCACCTCCCCGGTGCCAGGTTACAGTAACGCCATTTATTCACTCATTCAGCAGCTGACACGGAACAAAATGAAGAACACGCCACTGCCATTGAAGAGTTACGTGGAGAAGAACCAAGACTCTCAAAGCAAATTCACAGCAACTTGATGGGGGCTGTGGCAGGGGTCTGCCCGAGGGCCCCAGGAGGAGGGAGGAGCGGAGGGCTGGACGCTTTGCTTCTCGGTGTGAGGCTCTGAGGTTCAGGTGCCTCCTCGCAGAGAGCAGCAGGCTCCAGATGGGAGGGCAGGAAAGGGGAGAGCCAGGAGACCGAGAGGGAGGGCTTCCTGGGAAGGAATGGAAGTAAATAACCTGCATCGCAGTCCACGTTCACAGGCCTTTGAAACCCACCGAATCCAGCAATTTGATTCCCGCCTGCTCCTTGCGGGCCACCGGCAAGAAGCAGTTCTGAATCAGCCAGAGAGAAGCTGAGCGTCTGGGCAAGGTGAACAGTGAGCACACCTATGAGCCCAGTGCACCGTGAGGAAAGATGGATGTTACTGTCCATGCCATGGAGCTGGAGGGGTCACCATAGCAAAGCAGGTCAAGGTGACAAAGACAAGTATCGGATGTTTACATAGCAGATGATTTGACAAAGTGAAATACCTACACCAGCTAGTGGACAGCAGTAAATGAAAGGGAGTTTCTGAAGTTGAGAGGGAAGAGGGAGGGAGAAAGGGCCAAGGGGTATAAGGGATGATAGTAGGAGAAGAAATCTTAGGGAGTGAGGGAGGGAGAAAGAGAGAGAGAGAGACAGACAGACAGACAGACAGACACAGAGGGCCTGGAGACTTGGGAAATGAGGTCTTTTATCAGGTGTTTAGTAACAGTTGAGGGGCACAAAGTGGAATGAGGGAAGGAAGGAGGATGGAAAGGAGGAAG
>JAGFMF010012271.1:5158643-5352094 GCA_019455555.1 Galemys pyrenaicus
AGGAAGGAAGGAAGGAAGGAAGGAAGGAAGGAAGGAAGGAAGGAAGGAAGGAAGGAAGGAAGGAAGCAAGGAAGGAAGGAAGGAAGGAAGGAAGGAAGGAAGGAAGGAAGGAAGGAAGGAAGGAAGGAAGGGGGACAGCGGGAGGGAGGAGGGACGGAGGGAGGAGGAAGGAAAGAAATTTGCCCAAGAGCTTTTTGTCTTTCTGCTTGGATGAGATCAAGGTGCAACCCCCAGTGTCATCCCTGATCTGTGTTGAAGTAATACCATTCATTGCCTGAGTTTGACCCCAAGAAGATCAGTCAAAAACCTTAGATGCATCATTGGGGAAGCTGGTACACACCTCTCCTGGTCCCCCCAGATTAGTTTCCTGAGTCTTTGTCCAAGAAGAGGTAGCGATGGCTTTGCCCAAGCCACAGTGATTAGAAAGGTCAGAGGATTACGATGTAATGACTAGTCAGGATGCAGGTGGCATCTCTGCTTCTGCCCTCAACACAAAGCTGTCAAGGAGCCCCCAAGGGACAGAAGGAGCAAACATTCAGCACAGTGGAAATATCACTTTCCATGAGGTTGTCACCGCGTTCAACAGAGGTGGCCCAAGTCTTTACTTAGAGAACTCTCTGGAGCCATTGAAAAGCTCCTTGGGGTCTCACAACATCATAGATGACATCAGGAATGATGCTGAGGGATGCCCAACTAGTTTAGAACTGCAAAGAAGTTCCAGTAGAGGGTCCCCCATCTTCCCCATAGGAAACATGCCCCAGGCTCTCTCAAGAGTTTGAACATCACCCTACCTCATTCTGCATTTGAACATCACCCTACCTTATTCTCAGAATCTTTCTCTGTGCCACCTCATGAGTGTTTGCCAAAGTGGATTCCATGAACAATGATTTTATGGAATATTCTGAAAAAAGGGCTCTAGTGAAAAGGGCTGGGTAGCACTGCATCCACATCTTGGATAATCATGTTGCAAATAAATACATTAAAGACCTGAAAAGCCTGTACTCTTTCCAGTATTTTCAGACAAACTTGACCACCAAATGGTGTCTTGGTCTGTAAAATGTACCTTGGGCTGGTGCCAACCCCAAGAGGAATGACAAGGTCTGCCCTGCCCACTTCACAACATTGCAGAGGGATTAAATGCAACAGCAGATAAGATTATCTAAAGCATGCTCCTGGTGTATGGTATTAACATTATTAAGTGACAAAAGGCCAAATAAGCCCCTGTCCTTGCAGGGAAGATGGATTAGGGCTTCTGAAATATGAGGGCTACTGCCTGGCTGGAGCTGGACAGCTAATTTTAATGGTAAGCTTAGGAGAGCGACGAAAAAGATTTGGGTCTTGGAGATTTAGAAAGATGACAGAGGACAGGAGAGGAAATTGGATCTGAATCTATAAAAGTGAGGAACAAAAAAAATGGCTGAACTTGACGCAATCCATCAAACTGTATTATAGCAGAACTTCAAGCCTGGAGTGAGTTGGGAAAACCGAATGTAACCAATTTATGGAGGGCTGCAAAGAGCGAAAAAGAAGAATCTTTTTCATGCTACAATTGTATTTATGAAACCATCTTTATTTTGTAAATAAATAAAATTGGCTGAGTACTGAAAAGTTCTTTAGATATAACAGCTCATTGGGACCTTCCTATACCCCATGAAGAGGCAGTGTTGAACCCATGGATGGGGAAACTGAGGCTCAGAGATGTCAGGTAGCCTATAGGACGTCACAGGTGTGTGGGAGACTGGATTTAAATCAGGTCTAATGTAAAGTGCAGGCTCCAGAAACACCACCTCCATATTAAAGGAGAGTTTGGGCGAAGAGGCACATCCAAAGTAGGGAGTCTAGAGAAGTGTGCAACAAGTATCTGGAAGGTTGTCATTGCAATGGCCGAGTTTTCCAGAAGGGCAGTTTCTTGATGCTCCTGGCTCACCCCATGTCTCTGATCAGATCCATGGAGCCCTGTTCCCATTCAGCACTTTCGATGCTGAAAACCATCTTTCAGAGCAGGAGGAACCGTATTTCCCTCAACCACACACCAGGAAGCTGAGATCCAGAGGGGAGCTTTACTTGACATCGCCAGGCAGGGGCCTGGAGGCCTGAGTGTGAACTGCACAGCTTCTGAATGCTGAGCCCAAACCGTGTGCTCTGCATGGAAGACTGCAGTGCGGGAGATGAAGACGACGCATGCTTCCCCACTCCCAGGCCACCACCACTGACATTCAGCCACTGCCTTCAGCCTTTCCTAGTCACTGCGCGTGCGCGTGTTCTCCCACCTACTGTCTCCAGAGGTGGGGGATTTGGAGGTCCTAGTTCCCACCTCGTCTGGTCCCTGCCCCAGGCTTTGTCTTCGCGGTGTTTCTTCTCCTCTGGGGTCTCATCCCTTATCTACACTGTTCACTTGATTTTCCTGTTGGGGGAGCCAGAATTTTTTTTTTTTATAAACTGCCATCACCAGCAGGTAGTTAAGCTCAAATAGTAAATGAATAAAACTGGATGTGAAACCACATGTTTAACATGAGATCAGTTGTGAAAAAAAAAAAATTCATGAGCTGGGAAGAAATAAACCCAAACATCGATGGTGAATGCTTCTGGGGAATGAGGATATGTGCATCTGATGTTATGCTTTTTTTGTGTATGATAGAGATTCTAGAAGGACGGATTATTTCTCTATCCAGACAAGAAAACTAAATGAAAGACCAGAGCCATCATTTCTCTGATGGCGGCTCCTTGTAAATAGCAGCGTCGGCCTCAGCTGACTCCCGGGCTGAATGCTGAGACAGTGTCATCTTTGCATTTGGGTCCCCAAATCACAGCAGCGTTCAGCCTTTTAAGATGATTACCCGGGTACCATTACCTCTAAGTATTAGCTAGTTAATTATCAGGAATTAACAGTCACTAATTATCATCCTAGACTAGCAATTAGGGAGCAATGTCTTGTGGAGATTAAATCGCTAATGGCACATTTCCCTGCCCAAGCCAATAATATAAGGACTCAGGCGGAAATGCTTAGGTGCTCAGACAAAGGTGAGGTTAGAGGCAGCAGGGATACAGAGGAAAACACTGGGGAGGAAGGACAGGGATGAAGCAGAAAGCAGAGGGATGAGAGTGGAAGGCTCAGTCTATACAGGTCCCTGATCTGAGGTTCCTAGTCGCCCAGAGACACCCCAGTAGCACTCTGATGGAGGGTTTGGGAAGCAGGGATCCAGCCAGTTTCAGCAGCTGCTCCTGGGGCTGGTCTAGTGACTCAGCTTGGCCAGCGCCCAGGGATGAGCTGGGGACCAGAGGACAGCCCAGAGACCCAGGGCCCTGCCTGCTTCCCGCTATAGTCAAAGTAATGACCTTCGGTAGTAGCTGAAAAGTGACCACAAACTCTGACATCCTTTGCCTTGAGAGGTGGGGTCCACGATGTCTCCCCTCCCGGAGTCCAGGCAGATGTGTGTTGGGACAGAGGTGATGCTATGTGACTTCTGAGCCTGCGTCACAAAGAAGGGGGGTTTCCACCTAGTCTTCTTGGGAGCTCATTCGGTGTGGGGTCAGTCTGAGAACCCTGTGATCACCACACTTTAGAGAAGGGATCTCAACCTCAGTCCAACTGACATTTGGGGCTGGCTCATTCTGTGTTGTGGGGTGAGGGGGATGTCATGTGCGCTGGAGGCCGCCTCCCTGCCTCCACTCACCAGACACTGGTAGCACCCAGTTATACTACACCAGCATGTCCACAGGCGCAGTTTTGAGGAGCTAAGCTGCTCTGCATAATGGCCTGCAGGGGGTCTTGGTGGTGGACTCAGTGGCTTCTCGGCCGCACAGGTAACACATACAATGCTAACAAACACGCTGGGTGTTATGTGCCAAGAGTCTCAGCGTCAGAAGGAAATGTGTCACCCAGAGCCCAACACCTCCAGGCGTCTTCACTGCCGTGCTCTCCCGCGCCTCAGTGAGAGACCCCAGTGGCTGGCTGGGGACTGGTGAGTGGTCTGGTTTCCATGCTGGTGCCACCAAGCTCTCTGCACACTGAGATGCCCTCTGGAGGATGTGAGCACTGCCCATAGGAGTCTCTGTCCTTGGACAAAAGCAAGACCCAAGGAGAACGCTCTCTGCATTCCCAGGGCTCTCTGCCCCATGCTAGGAGCAGAGCCTGACCAGCCTATCTTTTCGGCATCCAGGCTGCAGAGCTGAGGGCAAGCCCTCGGGGCAGCGCTGAGACACTGCATCCCCAGAACGTCCGGAGTGGAGGTCAGCATCGAGTCCTCTCATCTTGTCTGGCAGGAAGCTGCTGAAGGACCAGTCTCCAGGAGGACCAGGGGCACCCACCAAGGATCACTGCTCTTGCCAGAAGATGAAGCTCAGCTCAAGAGACTGTGGACCAGGAATATGTTGAACATCCAATAAGGTGCCCTATAAACTATCGACGATGTTTCTCCCAAAGCGTGTGCAGACACTAAGTGGAAGTGCACCCAACTGGGGAGTACTAACCACACAGTGGCTGATGGAATCATAATATAATAGGAATTACATCATTAATATTTTCTTTGCACAAATTTTCTATGTGAATGAAAATTTTTCCATGCATTGCCAATGCCACCACACTGCAAACACCATTGCATAGCCTGATTTTGTTTTACCTAATGTCATCCCTATTTCCTGCACTGTTTCAAGTAGCTGCAGACTGCATGTTTTCTTGTTTGGATTTACTGAAATCTATATAACTGTTCCCCTACGAAACAGCTAAGTGGTTTCCAAAATGTCCCCTATTGTAAGCAATGGTGGATAGCTATCCTTCTAACCAATTATTGTGGACACCTGCCAATATTTTCTCAGGACAAATTCCTGCAAGTTGAGTTTCTGGGTTAAAGATATGGACTATTTTGGCACTCTTAGAAGTATTGTTAGGTCTTGTTTGAAGGATTTCAAAGGCGCTGTTACCCCTGATACCTAAGGCTACCCTGGTGGGAACCAGAGAATTCCCAACTGCTCCGGATCGAGAATCTCTTCCCTCTCTCTGCTGAGACTAAAGGGAACCTTGAAACCCTGGTCCTGGTAGCTATTCTTGCTGCATTAACAACATTTTCAAAGCCTAGGCTTCTATATTCCAGGAAATCTCAGGGCCTCTTATGTAAAGCACGATGTCTTACATGAGTGATCTGAAACTCTGTGAGACTCATCATAGTCACTTGGGAAAGACTGTGGCTATACCAGCGCCTGAATCAAGACGGTTGAGAGAACTGTTGGAAATAATACAGTGTTGAGGGAAACAGACAAAGTGACAGGAAACAACAGTCAATTGTTACAGTGCAGTGACCAGTTGGAAAATACAACAGCCGGGGGTGGGGTGGGGTTTCTTATTTATGTAGAATGGTAAATTGGTAAATTATTGGGGGTTAAACTTAACAAATGAAATGTAAATGCTGGTAGTACATAAAGCAAACCTTGTGTGTGTGTGTGTGTGTGTGTGTGTGAGAGAGAGAGAGAGAGAGAGAGAGAGACAGAGAGAGGCAATCAGGGCTAGCAAGAGATTGATATACATGCACTGTCATATGCCTTGGTGAAAATGAATATGTAGTTCATATGTAATTGGGTGACATGCACCAAAATTGAAAAGGCAGCTATGCCATGACCTAGTAATTCTGTGGTTAGGGGTACACTCTGGAATATTCCAACTCTAGATCAGGGTGCATGTAGAAGATGCCCTCTGCTTCACTACAGGCAACAGCAGGAAAATACAAACACCTGGACAAGGGCACTGGTTAAATAAATTAGGATTCAGTCACATAATAGAATCCATTATGACTATTAATATATTTGCTGTGGAAAGCTCTCCAAGACTAATTCTTAAATGAATGATACAAACATCCAGAAAATTAAGTATGATACTCTTGGGTTAAAAAAAGTCAATCATATACACTATATAGGTATTTTATATATTGAATATGTAATATGCCTATATCTATAAATTATATCGATATACTCACATATCTGTGCCATCACATGATATATACACACACACATAAATATACATATGTGTTTAGATAAAGAGAGAGGGAATTTTTTGTGTTTGTGTGTAGGGGGGGGGGAAGAGAGAGAGAGAGAGAGAGAGAGAGAGAGAGAGATCCCTAAGGCAGTAGATACCATAAAACCATGTTCCAAAATTGTCAGCAGAGCATCCTGTAAGACTATGAGTAATGAGGTGATGGTGAACAAGATTCTGACTCTTAAAGAGCTTACCACACCAACTGTGATACTGCTAATGGAGTTGACAATTGCAAGATATTTGTGGAGAGGAATGTGTGAAAGAGCTGTGGATGGATGTAACTCTAAGGTATTTGTCAAATACACCTATCTCACAGAAGGTGGGGAGGACTGGAAATCCCTGTCTTAAACTTCAAGTTTAGTGAGAGAGAATCTGAAGCATAGTGGGAACCCAGTGGCCTTGTGTGGGACTCTGGCCTAGAAAATCTAAAAGGTGAGAGATGTTGTCTGCTTTCTGTGGTAGTGAAGGTGGAGGAGAGTTCACTGATACTCTGCAATTGGCTTGATTGTCAGAGTCTGGGACAAGGGACATAGGGGCATTTGGAAGCAACTTAGGTTCCATCCAAGATGGCTGCCATCCAAGATGGCTAGCAGGAAGGGTGAAGGAGTCTTGGCAGGGACAAGCTGGGGAAAATCATTGACATCCCATGAGTTTGAGGAAAGGAACAACAGATTTGAAGATGCTATGGGTAGAGGAGTCTCTGAAGAGGAGTCTCGGAAGGGGTAATAGAAGAAAGATTCAGACTTGAATACTCCCAAGGCCAGCCTGTGCCATCTCCTGACTATATCAATCAAGTAAGAACTCTTCTACTTCTCTGGCTTCCTCTTCCTCCTCACCCTCCAAAATTGCCACCTGGGAGAGGAGGACGGCAAAGGAGAAAGTGACCGGCTGTACCTTTTTCCAGGACTGGGTTTTCCAACACAACAGAGCTGAGCTAGGACTAGAAAGAGACTGTCACTTTGCATAAGGTCAGAGGGTTTGTCGTTGTGGTCAGCTGGGACTGGACAGTCTGGTTAGTGCTGGGGAGCCTTGCATTATTGAGAGACCAGAAAAGGCATGGAGGTTGCCCTGGTGCCACCTATAGCCAGGGGAAGAACCAGCCCCACTGGACCAATGCGGAAATGGCGGGGAGAGCGGCTCTGTGGCTGCATCCTCTGCGTGCTTGTACTCAGAGTGCTTCTGGTTAAGCCAGCACCACCCATGTTAAGGCGATGCTTTGAGGAGACTGAGAAAGAAGTAGATGTTCCTTCCCTTCTCCCTCCTTGCAGGCATCTTGATCCAGCATCTGATGTGGATGAAGATACGAGCAGGTTCCTGTGGGTCCAGTTTGGAGACTGAGGTCCAAACTTCAACGCAGCCTGAAGAGAAGAGGAGCTGGCTGAGCAGGGGGGGAGGGGGTCAGTCTTGCTCTGGCCAGGACAGCAGCAGTGGTTTTGAGGTCATAGGGGCCATGGCTCTCTTAGAGGTGCCTGGCTCTAAGTTTGGGTGTCTCCACCCCTTTCCAGTGGCCCTGAACCCCAGCCTGCTAACTGTAGTGGGGCAACAGGTCCCATTTCTTCACTCCTTTATTCTAGTGTCCATTCTTTTTGTGGCTCAGTGATTGAAACAACTGCACACCCATTGCCTGGCTGGAGAGGGTCACGTTGGGGGGCTGAGGATTTCACGAAATGATTCCTGTAAAGAACGACTTGAATGGCTTCCTCGCCTGCCGGGTGGGGTCACAACAATGCCTGCTTCGGCCCTGGTTCTGGGGCTCAGGGATAGATGCATGTTAAAGCACATGGAATGGAGCAAGTCGATTAGGAGGGCTGTGTAGGGCGCTCGCCACCACTGTGCTTAGGGCTTTTAAGCAATGGAGACAGAAGGGGAGTAAAATAGGTTACTCAAAGATATCACTTCGACACCCTGATTGTTGTTGAATTAAAGCTGCAGGAGAAACAGCCCGAGCAAGAAGGACACTCCCACTGTCCCTTGTGTCCTTGAAAGCAGGTGGTGCGTCTCCCCTGTGAAAGGCACCTGGTGTGCGTCAGGAGGCAGAGAGACGTCCTCGTCCCCAGAAGCGGGGGGTGCAGGGCCAGAAGGCTGGGTAAGCAAACCTTGTTACTTCTTCACTCATGGACTCCTTGCCTCAGAATTCTTCCCAAATGTATCGTTCCTTAGTCTACCAATTACAAAAGCTGCCTGCCTTGGTCATTTCTTTGGGTTTCATCTTTGGGCCACTGGATATATGAAATCAGTTTTTCTCCCGTTTATCTGTCTTTTATGACAGGGAGTGGGGTGTGTCTCAGCCAAGAGCCTAGAGGGGGAGAGGGAAGATTCTTTCTCCTCCCCTACAGAACTATCTATCATTTTTATTCCACTGCCCACATTACGAATGTGGGCCAGAAACACATGCACTGAAGTGTCGTAGATGAGGCGCATTCAGACAGGACAAGCAATGGTGGCGAGGAGGAGCATGACAATTGCTGTCTAATAGACCTGCCTGTCAACTGGGCAGCCACACTTTGGCCCCGCTCTCTGCCTTGCCAAGTCACACATTATTCCTTCTTTACCCAAGGGACCTGAGGATGAAGGCCTGATGGTGACCTAGCTCATAGGTGACTGGGTGAAATTAGATTCGTATCTAGGCATGCCCATCCCCACACTCAGGCTCTGCCCATCTCTCTCCCCACACAGAATATATAAATTAAAAAAAAAAAATCTGTCTTCAACAACGCTGGGCTCTAGAGCAAATGTGCCTGTGCCTTAGCATGCCTGTCCTTGATCTGTGGCTGCCATCACTCTCAGCTCCAGCGCCACTCGAACCATGTCAGGGGCCCCACTGCAGAGGAGACACACCTGCCACCGCAGAGGTCCTGGGCAGCCCTGACGCCTGTCCCCCCACCAGAGGAGCCTCCTCCAACCTCCACCTTAACAGCTGCAGAAGCCAAGATACCCTTTACAGAAGGCAGCGTGGCTTACGTCCTTCTCTCTGCAGTCCACTAAAACACAGCGGCGCAGCGGTGATGCAGTTTGCAAATGACATGATTCAGTGACAAGCAGCGCTAATCGTTGGCAATTAGAAGCCCACTGTTGGGGCCCGCCTCCCCTAGCTCCCATCTCCAGGGGTGCGGTAGCATCACTGTCCCCAGGCTACAAGAAATGGAAAACAACTTTGTACCCTGGGTCTTAATATGTGTAGACAGGAAAGCTGCTCAGGCCTGATCTAATTTAGGTGACATGGGCCATCTATCAGATCTCGGCAGCGGGAGGCTGCAGAGAAGCGGGGCCCAGGGCCTCTCTCTTCCCCTGCACCCTCACTGGCCTGTGCTTCTCACCTGGGGACATGTCTGCCTCCCGGACTCCTGTGGGCTGCCATTATTGGACCAGAACGATGTGCCGGACGCTGTTCTAAGCAATTAACACACATGAGTCCTCATTGCAACCTTTGCTGTAGGTGCTGTTGCTACAGGGTGGGGCACTAGCACCTTCCTCCTAGGTTGTGAGGATTACATGGGCTCATTTACATAACCAGTTTAAAAATAGGAAATCCAGGGCCTCCCTGGTGGCGCAGTGGGTTAAGCACCGCACTATGAAGCAAACCGCAGCCACTGCAGCACGAGTTTGATCCCTGCTGCCGGCCAGGGAGGGGACCCACATGGCACAGCAGACCTCTCCTGCCTCGACCCGCTGCTCTCCTCAGCAGTGTCTTTCAGTCAGTCTGCCTGTTCTGTTCCTGACTGTCTCTGGTGAATCCTCTCACCGCCCTGAACTCTGGCCTGTACCCCAGCTCTTGTATGCATAAATAAAATTAAAAAAAAAATAGGAACTCCAGCCTGGCACGTAGTAGGCACACAGTTCTTCCCAAGCTAGGTCACTCTCTCCACTTGAGAGATGGGGGCTGGTGTTTTAGCTGCTTGCTCAGAGACCCTCAGATGGAAAGTGCAGGACCTGAGATGTGAACCCGCCATCGGGCCGCAGTGCCTGCGGGCCAACCTGCCACACATCCATCTCTCAGCCTGGCTCTCCAGAGGTTGCACAGGTACCTTTGACAGGTGCTCACTCACCACCTCGGGAGCTGCTTCCTGACCAGCCAGGGCAAGTGTTTTTCTCATGTCCCTTAACATTATCAGCCTCTTGTCCAAGACAAGAGGGCCGACGGTTTCAAGCCCTTTCTCCTTGGTCACTGCATCACTCAGGTGGATGAATAAACTAGATAGTTTCCTTATAAGATAGTGAGTGTGGAGGAGGAAGAGGAAAAAGAGGTGGGGGAGAGGATGAAGACGAGAAAGCTTCTATGTGGTTCCTGTTGGCTGACATTCAGCCCCCACCAAGGTTAGAGTCAGGATTTGTGTCTCAAGAGAGATGTTGCTTTTTCTGCTGATTCTTCCTTCTGGGAGCAGGGAGGAGGGGGCAGGTTGGGAGGATTGTGACTTGGCTTTGAGAAGCTACTTGGATGCACTCAGGGGCCTGCAGGAGATGCATTCCTGCTGAGACAGACACAGCCGCAGGACAAGGCGCCTTAGACACAGCGCGCATGGCCTGCCAGGTCACCTGCTGGCCGCGCCTCTATGAATATGTCCTCCTGCACTGTCCTCCTGCAGAGCATATCTTGGCACAGCCCAGGATTCTAATGGGATGTAGGGCACACACCCAAGCCGCCCTTCTCCCTCCACCAGTGTCCCTTCTCCCACGTGCCCCAACCCTGCTCCCTAGGGTACCAAGCCGTGGGCCAAGCAGATTGCTGGGCCAGTTCCAAGCAGATTAGCCCATGAGTGCAGGAACAAACCCTATGGACCAGAGTCCCAGCACCCCTCCAAATTAGTGCAAAAAGGAAGATGATATGCCAGCCGCTTTGGGGTGATGGGCAAGGAGAGCAAGACAGAAAAGGGGGTGACATCTCTCTGAAGTCATGCCCAGGGTTTAAGATGAAATGAAGGCTGAGGACTTTCATGTCCTGGTTCTGGCCAAGCCCCTCCCTGTGGGGACGAGGCCGTGGGAGGCAGAGATGAGTCCAGCGTGCCCACGGATGCCTCCGAGCTCTCACAGTTCTTCTGGGAGAGTTAATATCCGCCGACTGGATGACAGAACTAAAGGCCTAGTGAGGGAACTCGGGGCCAGGAAGGTCCCCGGGCCTACGCTGCCCACCAGGGCCTCAGGGACCACGGTGACAGGCGGGGGAGGGAGGCAGAACCACTGCAGTCCCCATGTCTCAGCTGCAACAATACCCCACAGGCCTCTGAGCTGCTGGGCATGGAAGGGCCTGGTCTGGAGAAGAAATACAGGCAGGACAGACACGCGCCTCTGTCTGCTGCTTGCTGCTCAGCTGCTGGTCCCACTGGCTATTTGTTCGAGGTTGGCCTGTGGGGGGCTCTGGGCCTGGACATGCAGTGGGGGCTCTGGGTTTGGAGGTGTGGTGGGCCCCTGGCTGAGTTGTCCAGCTTCTAGCTTCCTCTGGCCGGCGTAGCCAGGACCTCGGGCAGCTCCCTCAACCCCTCGGTGTCTCGTTAATAATGTAGGAATGGGGCTTCCCTGGTGGCGCAGTGGGTTAAGCAACGCACTGTGAAGCAAACCGCAGTCACTGCAGCACGAGTTCGATCCCTGCTGCCGGCCAGGGCGGGGACCCACATGGCACAGCAGAACTCTCCTGCTGTGCCCGCTGCTCCCCTCAGCAGTGTACTTCCGTTGATCTGCCTGTTCTGCTCCCCGCTCTCTGTGGTGAATCCTCTCACCTCCCCACACCTCTGGCCTGTACCCCAGTGCTTGTATGCATAAATAAATAAATCTTTAAAAAAAAATAATGTAGGAATGATGGCTTCTTACAGAGTGGCAGCGCCTGTCCTGACGTAAGCAGGTCGTGGGCTCTCAGCAGATGCTTATCTGTTCCTTGACCAGAGAGGAAACCAGGGGGACCCCAGAGCAGGAAACACCAAGGGTAACTAGACGGTGCTGGCGGGGGGGCGGGGGTCAGGCGTGAGCAGCTGGTGTAGACTCAGTGGAAAGCCAGCCTTGATCCAGATGGACAAGGAAGAGATGGCGGAGGAGCTTTTCAGGGTCCATAACACAAACCCCCAGAACTGCTGGAGAAGGAAGTGTCTGCTCTGCAGCGAAGTCGGGAACTGAGGGGGAAAGGGGACGCATCAGGACCTTCCCCAGATCCCACCGGACCCCACAGCCCCAGCCCTTAGACGAGGGGGTCTTCAACTTCACATCGAAATGTTCTATTAACAAACCATCATGATTTTCTGTCTACACCTTTTGGAGGTGGCTGTAGCAAAATCATGTCCCGTGGCCTGCGTCTATCTACTGGACAGCGCTGGTCCGGGATAGGTTTATTTCGTCAGTTTTGGGGATTACGATTCTCTCTAGAACTTTTCACTTCGTGATTCTATAGAAAATTCTTGAAGTGACAAAAATAAATGTGAGCAGTTACTGGGGTGCAGGGGGGGCGAGGACAGGGGAGGAGGCTGTGTGGCTCCCATAGAGCAGCATGAGAGACCCTCTGGTCGTGGGGGTTCCTAACCTCATTTGCTGCACTGATCAGAGGGTCGGGAGGACTGACAGGGCGTTCCTACTGGGGAGACAGGTGAAAGACCTGGGGCTTGGGTGTCTTAACACTGCATGAGAACCTACACACACGGTCACTGATTAGGGAAACACTGTTCCACCTCTGGAACAGTGGATCCTAAAAGGAGCAAGTTTACGTTCCACTGGGAAGGCGATTTGGTAACGAGCATTGAGCATTTTCATTTCTCCTGATCCCAACAGTGCTTCTAGGAGTTGCTCTAAGGAAATAGATCTAGGTGCAAAAATTCACAAAGATGTTTGTTCATAGGTATTGAGATAGCAAAATGCTTAAAATCACCAGCGTGCCTTTATGAAGGTCAGGGTTCTAAGAATTATAGTTCATCCGATCATTGGATGATGATGTAGTTGCTAATGGAAGATGCTGGTAAGACAATGTTAACTTTAAAAAATGGGCTACAAAATATTGGTAGTTTGCTAATTTGTAAAAAAAAAAATCTGTTAAAATGTGGCATGATTAGTACAAAAATATTGATGGAAGCTGATTTAGAGTAGGAATGTGGATGAGTTTGTTTCTCTTTCTAATATACTGTCTATTTTTCCTAACTTTCTTTAAATGATGTAATAAATTTTACACTTTTTATTTGGCTGTTGTGGGGAAAGGAAGGAATGTTCCCTGGGCAGAGTAGAGGGCAGGTGGTTAGGGTGCCCCCTGCTGGCTGACTATGGTGGTGCAACTTGGGGGAGGCCACGTGCCCCAGAGTTCACAGCAGGATGGGTGTCAATTTTGGGTAGATTTAGGGCTCTATTCTTGCCCTACAGCTACTTAGAGCATCATTTACTACTAGGAGAGTGGAGAGAAGAATCTGGTTTCTGGCTCGGGTCTTTGCCTTTTGGTGTCTGGACAGAGCTAACATCTCTTGAGCTGGTCTGGGTTGTTTCTAACCTCCAGCTCAAGGAGGGGTGTGGGGGCCAATTGAGGCCTTGCCAGCGCCCAGAGCCCCTCCTTCCTGCACCTATATGGGCATTAAAATTCCAGACTTGAACAAGCTTGGCCGTATCTGGGTGCAATGTCCCCTGTCCTTCTTAGGTCAGTTTATGAGCTTGAGGTTAATTTTAAGTTCCTTGAGAATTTTCATCTTATGAGTCAACCATGTATTTAAAAGCCAGCAGTTGACCGGTAGGGGTGTGCCTTAGTGGAGCTGACTCTTGCTAGAACTGGAAGTGTCTGATTCAGTACCTATTTTTCACCCCTTCTCATTCTTAGTTGGGGTACCAGAGGTCTCTAACCACCCCACTCCCCGAGAATTATGGAGTGGGAAGGAGGGCATAAGGCCATCTCTTTCCACTTTTATGAATTTCCCAATGTGCTATAAAAAGCACACATTATTCCTCTGATGGGTGTTTACTTTAATTTTAAAATGAACAAAAGATGACCTATATATACATACATATTCTAAAAATACATATTTTCAGCCAGAACAGCTTCATGGCAGAGGGGGCTGACCATGAATTCTTCTCCCCTCTAACTGGGATGGTCTTCCCTTCCTCTTCCTGGGGGCAGAAGCTACTGCCTGGGGCTTTGCAATGTTCTATTTTTGTTTTTATTATTTAACCGTGCCCCATATACACTGCAAAGTGCTCAGTTCCATAGCTTAATGGGCAGCCGACCTCTGTGTGCAAACACCCAAGTCACACGGAGCACCCCAGATGATTGACTGGGCCCTCAGGCGCCCTCCTTACGTCCATTTCAGCCCAAGACTGGGCGAGCAAGGAGGGGCCGTGCTGCAAAGGGGCACAAAGGATGCAGTGGAGCCAGCGGCACTGGGAGCGTGTGCTGCCCGCCGCACGGACCCCGAGCCCCCTCCCCCGCAGCCCGCTCTGTGCCGGCCTGGGGCCACGGTGGGCTGACTGTCCACGCTCACCTCCACTGGCTGGTTTCTGACTCACTGATCTCAGCTCCTGGGCAGACTGATGGGAGCTGTCCTGGAGGATCAGGCGGCGTTCATTCTCTTATCTCAACCTCTTCCTTAATCTCCGGACCGTCACAATAATCTAAACTGGACCTTCTGACCATCCGGCCCTACGAAGATGACATACCCAGCAAACAACAGGGCGAGGCATCAGGCAAACAGGGAGAAACCCCACATGCAGAAGTGTTTGTGGGTGGGCCTCACTGACCTTGACCCTTGGCATTCACGGTGTTCTACCCAACTCTCTCATGGGCCTGCGACCCCTTGAAACCTCCTGTCCAGCCCAGAAGGTGCTATGGATCCATTTTGCAAGTGCGAACGGAGGCCGAGGGAGCTGTCCTTGGGAGGCTGGGGCAGGACTTGAACTTGTGTCTGGTGGGGTGCACTACTCTGCCTGTGTTCACCCCATCCTCCCCACACAGGCAGTCAGGGTACTTTTGCAGGCAGATCCCAGAACAGAGTGCTGGGCCACCCCCAGAGTGTAACCCCCAGGATGTGGGTCAGTGGCTGATCCAGGCTATTCTCTTGATTTCTCGGTTCTCGCTGCCTTTTCTGTGTGCTGCAGCCAGCTCCTTTCCTGGGCTGACCAGCCCGCCTCTGCCCCTCCCACCCCAGTGCCAGTTCCTTGGGCCCCGAGAAGATGAGTGTCTTTTATCCTTCCCACAACAGCACATTCATCAGGAGGGAAGAGAGAGGTGCAGAGGAAATCAATAAGGAGAATGATGTCTCTATATCATTCCTCTGCACTTTATTTCCCTCTGCAGAAGCGGGATGGAAAAAAAAGGCCTGGCTGAGGTTTTGATATTAATTGAGCTTGACGCCAGGTCACCCCAGCAGTGCTCCCTCAATGGCCAGCCATCGCCTGCTGGCACTTGGGTTGACAAGAAGTTCTCAATCAACATGCTCTGGCCGCCCATATATCTGCCTTGGTCTCCTGGCCCCGCTCTCCTGGCAGCGCTGGGTTTGGCTCAGCAGGGTCTGAACACAGGTCACTGGCTGGGTGGGGAGACGGGGGAGAAGGTCTAAGGCGGGAAGCAGGGTCACTACCCAAACGCATCTTTCCTGTGGCGATAAAAACGTCTACCTGCCTTGGGTTCAAAGGCCCTCAAAGTCAAGCTGAAACCTGAGCAAGGCAAAGAGTGATGGCAGCTGGTAACATTCTGGCCTGAATTGGTAGAGCCAGGCCCTTGCAAACTTGGTCATGGCGCCTGTCTTCAACACGGCACTGTCCTGAGCTGCCATCTGAGCCACGCTCTGGCCGGGGCCTCCAGCTCCGCACTGTGCTCGGCACACGACTGTTTCCCCAACCTTGTGCCTGCCGCTGGACATCTGAGATGACTTCATTCCGTCTGCTCACCTGGGGATTTGAGACAACACCTCCTGAGAGAGGTGCTAAGATGATGACCACAGCAGCTTATGTGGGGCTTGGCACAGTGCCCGGCGCACAGCAGCTGCTTCTTTCAAGCTTCTGGAAGCTTCCAGTGGCAGTGGGGTGCGGGGAGGCGTGGGGTGCCCAGAAGTCTTGTTGGAAGGCTCAGGGAGGGGCAGCGCACAGCAGGGGCGGGCTCAGAGGGACGAGGGGTCCAGACCTCACCTAGCGCGGTCCGCAGTGCCCAGGACTGGGGCTTCATAGGGGTGCTGCCAGGCCCAGCCTCTGCCCTCAGAGAACTGAGCCCTGGGGTGCTAATGCCCTTCACTGGGTCTCTTTTCCTATGTCTTGGAGCGGGGGGGGGGGGGGGGGGGGGGGGGGCGGGGGTATCAATGCCCAAAGAGCACAGACTGCAGCTACAAAAGCTCTAGACTGTTGATTCCTCTCCTCCCCCACCCCCAAATTAGCATCATAATGTCCACAGCTGGCAAGGGCTTCCTTGGAAAAGGGCCTCAGGTCTGGGGCAGAGGCAGCAAGCAGACCTGGCAGGTGAAGAGAGAACAAGAATGGGGTTGGGGGCCAGGATCCGCGGTGGCCGCCAGCATCTTCCTGGGGCAACAGGAGGCCAAGGCGGCGGGCGGTGGGACGGCGCTGGCATCTGAGCACTCCTGGCCTGACCAGACTGGGCTCCAGGTGTTTCTTGTGCACAAGTCACTCACTGCCCACCTGGACATCCCCCACTCGCAGATGCGGAGTGCAGCTGCAGTGAGGGCGCTGAACCGGAGGCACAGACAATGGGAGGTGGGTGTGGACTCTGTCCTGCTTGAGACCACATAGCTCACCATGGCACCACAGGACCACCTGGCTGTGAGTCCAGGTTGTCAGAGTTCAGATCTAGGAGAAAGGTCAAGGTCACTGCTAGAGGCAGTAGCAGGGCCAGAGGTAGCCCCAGGTGGAGCTGGTGTTGGGAGGGTGGAGAGCAAGATCTGGTTATCCCAACACAGAAGGTGAAAACTGACACGATGACATTTTGAAAGCGAATCCACCTACCTTCCTTAGGAGACAACATCCTCTAGGGAATGGTGCTGGGGGGAGGGGGGAACACACTGATCACATCACCAGGTCCAAGCCTGGGCTCTATCAGAGACGCACCTTGAGCACTGAAGGCTGGCACCTACCAGCCCCAGAGCACCTGGCTGGCTCCTTCTGCAACAAAGAGGCTGGTCGAGGCAGCTGGGCCTCAGGGATGGACAGGTACAAGCAAAGGTCACCTGCTAGGGTGCAGCCACCTATTCTGAGAGCAAGTGAGACTGACACAAGAAAAACTGCTTCTGAGGGCACAGGCCGGAAGAGAGCATGGGGGACGGGGCTCTGGTGGTGTGATCTGTTGGGGAGGGGCTGCTTTCCTGCACGCCAGCACTCACTGCCATGAGTCAGGGTGCTGCACCCACCCCACACTCAGTGAAGCCTCGTGGGAGGTCAGCCCTGCCAGAGAGTGAGCACCAGCTGCAGCTGGAGCCGGGAGGAGAGTGAAGTGCCCAGGGCCACCAGCCTCTGCCTTTGGCCCTTGTGAGCACTGGGAAGCCTGGGGGTTCAGACTGCAGAGTCCCTGAACTCAAGCTTTGGCTCTGCCAACATGCTGCTATGTGTTCCCGGGCGACTGGCCGAACTGCTCGGAGCCTCCAGTGCTTGTGAAATATGGGTAACCAGAGTTCAGAGGTTTTCAGAAAAATAAGTAGGCAAGTTGAAATGTTCATACAATGCGACCGAGGATATAAAGTGATGCAATTTGAAGGCACCTCAGTAAGTGAAATATAAACGGCCACAAGCCAGCAGTTCCACTCCTAGGGACATCCTGCCAGAAGAATTGAAAACAGGAGCTCAAACACTTGTTTTGTGAATGTTCACATGATTCCTGGTCACCCAAAAGTGGAAATGACAGATGTCTAGCATGGAAGCAGGATAAACAAAATATAGCCTCCCCAGACAAGACTAAGCCAGGAACGGAAGGAAGCACAGACACATGCCACCTCGTGCACGCGCTACCTCATGCACACGCCACCTCGTGCATGTACAACCTCATGCACTCACCAGGTGGAAAAAGACAACAGGCCTCGGTGACCCTTGGGATGGGATGTCCACACAGGAAAATGTGGAGCCAGAAAGCAGCGTGGGGGCTGCCAGCGACTTGGTGGCAGCAGACATGGGGAGAGACTGGTGATATGCACAGATTGCCTTTTGGGATGAAAAGGCTGTGGAATTAATGGTGACGGCTGCCCAGAGTTTGGCTGTACTAACCACCACTGAGCTGTATACTTTAAGATGGTTCAAGGCATAGATTTTATGTCATATGCATTTTATCACCAAACAAACTCCGAAAGATGGTTATCTATTTATATCAGAGAATATGATTCACTCAATTGAAGGCGTGCGTGTCAGCGTGTCTACACCGGTGGTTCTGAAGGGTGGAGGAGTTTGAGGGGGGTTGGAGGAGACTGGATGTGAAATATACAGCTCTAATCTCCATGGGTCTAGCTATGCATGGTCAACCATGGTCCCAAAATGCTATATTTGAGACGATATTTTCAGAGATCACATTCACACAACTTTCATTACAGCATCTTCTCACTGTTTTTTCTGTGTTCACCTCTGACTGTGCCTGGTTTATAACTTAAGTCATAGGTATGTATGTACAGTAGTGGACACAGGATTCATAGACTGGTACCACCTGCAGTTTGGGGCATCCACTGGGGATCTTGGCATGTGTCCTCCAGGTAAGGGAGATTATTGTACTTGGCACAGGGCAGGGCACAAAGTAACTGCTCAGTAAACTCCAGCTCCAGCATTGGCAGCCCCCAGGAAGGGAGCTCCACCTTCATCATCCAGGCCCTTTGACAGGACTCCTGGCCCTGCACCCCTAAGAGGCAGGTAGGAACGATTTTTAAGATCTTGCAGCTGTGCATTGTGGATCAAGTGCTGAGAACTTCCAGAGCAGCCCAGGCCCCCAGGGACAGAACTCCAGACTTTCTTTAACATGAGCTTTGCTGAGCAGGGGAGGTGAATGCTATTCGACAATCAGGGAGTCAGCAGTCCCTTGTCAAGGTGCTGACTAGTAGGGAGGGGGTAAAAGAACAGAGCTGGCAGTGCTGGGGGCAAGTTGGCAAGTCTCAGAAGCACAACCAAGGGTCCCAACTGGGAACCATTTGGGAAGGCTTCCTAGAGGAGGTGACATCTGAGCTGAATCTATTACATCACCTAGTTCCTGTTGAGAGAAGAGTTTTAAATGAAGGGAAGGAAAAAAGAATTTTGAAAGAGTCAGATCCTGTACTCCAACACCCCAACTCATGTTGCATTTTCCTCTTACAAATTCCAAGGGTCTCATAAAGCGGGTTGGGCTCCTTGAGTTCTTATCCTACTTCTGCCGCTTACGAGTGGGTGACTTTAGATAAGTCACCCGACTGACTGTAAAGTATGGTTAATGCCCTCACAGAACTGCCTGACAGATGAAGTCGGTGTGTGCAGGGCCGTCGTCCCTGTCTCCACTCCCTTCATGCTGGCCGACCCCAGCTTTGAGGCCGGGGCCACCTCCAGGTGTTCTACAAGGACCCACCGGCTTCCTTCTCTCCGGCCACAGGCGTCAGCAGAGCCTCTTCCGGGGAGGGCACGCAGGCTACAGGAGACCAAGTATGGCTGCCGCACAGGGCGCACCATCGGAGGTTGCGTGATGGTGCCTGAGGTCTGTCGTCTCCCTTTGATCGTCACACCATCTCCCACACGGCTCTCCCTTCACTTTAGAATTAAGGAGACTGAGGCCCACAGAGGTAAAGTCATTTGCCCAAGGAGAGCTCCAGTTCCACCCTGCCCGGAGCCTGGGTTTGCATGCCACCCAGTGCTCACCAGCCCATCTGCAAAGCCACATGACAGTGGGTGCACTCACGAGCATCCCAGGAGGGAGGCTTACAAAGACCTGGCGTGTGATGCGAGCTCTGTCTCGCTCTTACTAGTGTCGTGACTTCCCCCTGTGCAGCATCACTGGGCTGTCCATCACCACAGGATCCCCTCTGCCCATAGCCTATTCCTTCCTGCTTGGCTGCAGGGGGGTGGGCAGCCTGAGAAGCTGGAGGGGGGTGGGGCACAGGGATTCCAGTACCGCTGGTTCTAGGGGGTCCAGCCTCCTATACCCCGGGCATGCTGGGACGGCCCCCTCCAGGCAGGAGGAGCACCCACTGCGAGGAGAGCCCTGCCCTCTGGGCCAGTGGCTTTGATTCGGTCTTCAGCACAGGTCCTAGTTGATGGAGTCCAGATCCCAGAGGGGGCTGCCTGCAGCACCCAGCTGGGCTGAGAGCCAGACAGCCTGTGCTCGAACCCTAGTGGCTGGGGCCCCTCCGTCAGGCAACACCACGGGAGCTGAACTTTCCACCTGGTCTCCTCCGAGCGACATTTTCCTGCTAATGAGATTCTGCTCTGGAATTGCACGCCGTGCGTCTCATTTCCCAAATGTTCTGCCATTACGAGGAACTACTTCAAGAGTGAGGAGACAAGGACGAGCCACAGGAGGGTTGTTAAGACCGAAGTAGCCTTCCTTTCAGAACGCAGCCCTGCGAGGTCTGCCCCCTCCCCAAGCCCTTGCTCCCTGTCCTATCCTCCTGCTTCTGGGGTGCTGGCCTCCGGTGGCGTGGCACGGGGACAGCGGCTCACAGGGCAGAGACCCAGCTTCCACCCCTGCTTCGTCAGTTACCAAGTGACTCTAGGCAAGCGTCTTTTTGCCTCTGAGCCTCAGTTTCCTCACCTATAAAATGGGGATAAAACTAGTGTCGGGGGTTGGGTGGTGCGGTCAGTGGCAGGTGCAGATCCGGGGTCACACAGGGTACACGCCGCTCTCTGGCACAGAGCTCCAGCCAACTACCCGCTCCTCTGTGGGGCCCTCTGACCCACTCCGTCTGGCCCACCCGCCCGTCTGCGGGTCTGTCCCTCCTCCAAGCTCTGGTCTCTCCAGTTACAGCTGATGGTCCAGGGATGGACGTCTGCCCTCAGCTGACCTACCAGACTCCCCTCCTGGGTGGGGGCTGCTCGTGTTTTTTTAAGGTCAAACCTGCTACTGGGGCTCCTATGGCCTGGGGTCTGCGGAGGACAGGACTGGGGGTGGGGCTGAAGCCTGAGGGGCTATGAGAGCCACAGACTGCCTCCTCTCCAGCTCCTGACCCCAGGGTTCCCTGAAGGCCCCTCCTTGGGCTCCAGGACAGGCCTGTGGCCTCTCTGAGCAAGTCCTCTTTCAACCTGAGTTACACTGAGCAGAAGGTGCTCCCAAGGGACCTGGGCTCAAATGCTGGCTCTGCCGTTTATGAGCTGGGTGACCATGGGCAGTCCCTCTCAACCTCAGGCTTCTCATCTGCGAAGTTTCCATTATTTGTAATAACCCCCCTCCTCCATACAAACCCACCCAATATCGATATCATTTCCATTTTTCCCAGGAGGAAAGCAGAGACCAGACAGGACCCTGAATCATCTGCAGATTTTCATATTCCTCTGCAGAGCCCCCCAACGTAACACAGCTGCCAGTGGAGGTGGGAGGGGCTGCAGAGGGTGAGGAGGACTGAGGACATTCCTAAAGTGCACCAGGGCCTCTCTGGCCTCTCCGCTTTGGGTGATGAAACTGCCTTTGGTCTCTGCGTCCTCCCTGACTTCCTCTGCTCCAGGTGTCCAGATTCGCTGTCAGCTCTAGAGCTGGGAGGTTGTGCCTGGAGCCTCCTAAAGGGGTGGGGGCTTGTTTATTCCCTAGAGCATCCCTGATCCTTAACTACAGCAGGTATTCTGGAAACATGGAGAAAATCAATCCTCTCTCCCATCCCACTCTAATGGATGGGAGCCATTGGCTCAGAGGGGAAGGAAGAGTAACGGGGCTCAATCCCAGGTCTCCTGGCCCATTCCCAGGCCAGGGGTCTCCTGCTGTAGACCACCGCTCCCCCAGAAGATCCATGCACAGGAAGCGCAGCTTCTGCAAGGACTCTGCTGCCCCAGGCAGCCGGGAGACAGCTGGTGGGACGACCCCCCTGGCAGGGGCAGAAAGAGCCTCCCTTCCAGTGGTTCTTCAGGTCAACCAGATTTCAGCAGCGGGGGCTTGGGGAGCTTCTCCTGCACAGGGCATGTCCAGCAAAGTCACAGGGCCTCAGCCATCCCGTATCCCCCAAAATCACAGACATGGGAGGACTGAGTCACCTCTGGTGGCCATTTGCTGGGCAAAGGCACAAAGACACTAACTGCCGGTCAGATCCTCGAACCTCCTGAGGGGAAGGGACTCACACCCTCGGCGCGCACACACGCGCATGCACACACGCGCACACACACACATGTGCCCACACCCCAGAAAACCTCCCTCCCAGGGCCTCTTCCTCCCTGCAGCCCAGCCCCAGGGAAGACGGGGAGGGACAGAGGACTGGGCAGTGGAAATGGTGTTTAGGGAGGTCATCTGCAGATATCATCAGCGCTTCTGTTTCCTTCACTCTGGGGGGCAATTACTACAACACACCTCCAGTTAGGAGCCTATTTCTGACTTCACGTGTCATCTGAAGTGAGAGCCTGCCCTGGGCTCCCTGAGAGGCTAGCTCAGCACTGGGGGCCTGAAATCGCTGTCCCAGGTTCTGATCGCCACACAGAGGATCTGCAGCTCCAGCACAGTCACCAGCCCAGGTAGGGCAGGCATTTTGGGGGTGGCGGTGGCAGGAATGGGGAAGAACCTGGACAGAGCTAGCCTGGAAGGGACATGGCAACTCAGAAAGGGAGGTTCCTCCTCCTCAGCCCTCAGAGATGGCCCTTAATGTCCCATGGTCTCTGGAGACACTGGCCTTGACCTCACCAGATGGCATTGCTGCAGCCAGTGAATGGAAGCCCAGGGCTGGGAGATACTGGAGAGTGCTGTCCACCCTCTGGCTTCCTGCTGTCATGAGGTTACAGGAGGGAGGCAGCAGGAGAGATGGTACAGGCAGCACCCGAGGACTAAGAATGACACAGCACTGCCTCTGAGGCTCAGAGAGGTTTTGTGACTAGTTCAAGGCCACACAGAGAGGAAGCTAGGATTTGAACTCACTTCTGTGTGGCTCCAAAGTTCACATTACTCTCTCTGACCCAAAGTGACAAGCCCCTTAGAGCCCCTCCCATGCTCACACCCCAATCCCCCACTACCCAGGCATCCCTATCCCTCCACAGCTTTCTGTCCCAGAGGCCCTTTCCAGGAACTTCTCTCTCCCCTTGTCTGCACAGCTGTTGCCTGTCAACGAGGTCTTTCCTTCCCTTTTGAGAAGGCACCCCACCTTCTAAACTCCCACCTTGCCTCATCTTTCTAGCGTTTTCACCATGCAGCCCACCATATATTGTCCTTATTAGCATATTCACAGCCTGTGTTGGCTTCAGATCGTTTACTCCTAAGGGAACAGGATTGAGCTTTGTCTATTTTGTTCACAGCTGTATCCCCAACCCCACCCCCATCTCTACACCAGGCAAGATTTTGCCCCAGGGGACATTGGGCAACACCTGGGGACATTTTTGGTTGTCACAATGGGAGGAGGAGGCCCACTAGGGGCAAGTGGGGGAGGCCAGAATGCATAGAAGAGCCCTTTGACTTCCCAAAGAGGAATGTGACCCCAAATGCCCAAATTCCACAGCTGAGTCCCCATGACTCAGAATAGCTGCCACCATGTACATAGTAGGTGCTTAGGGATTTGCTGGAAGCATGCTAAATGGCTGTCCTCATTATCATTGTCATCACTGTTATTTAAGAACAGAACTGGGTGAGAATGACACTTGGTCATCTGGGAGTTCATGGCCAACAGGTCACCATGCTGACCTGTCATTTCCTTCCTCTGCCTGAGCACTGCCCTTGCAGCACCCAGCACGGGCTGCAAACTGCCTGCTGTGAGCCTTCAGGAGCCAGGCCCGGGCTGGTGTCAGACCTGCACCCAAGCTGGTGGCACTAGCCTGCCCCTCCCTCAGCGAGCCTCCCCAGGACCCTCTCAGCAGGGGCCGTCAGCTCTCATTCCCAGGGACGCCACACTCACCCTCCACTGGAAGACACAGAGCTGCGTGCTAAGCAGGCAGGACACCACCTTTTAGTACCACCCACAACGAGCCTGCATCCCCCAGGCCTCTGTGTGTCCACGACATTCACGGATCTGAGTGCATTAGGCTATTTTTGCTCTTCTCAAGAAAGTGCTAGAAGAGGGATACAGGAAACCCCCACCTCCACCCCCTGCCCAGCTCATCTCAGGCCTTTTGCTGACCTAGAAATTTTCACTGGCTGTTTTACGACTACACCAGGCTCTCCAAATGCAGAGAATACCACCTACAGAATCCAGCAACCACGACGTGGCCATGTTCTCAGGGATGGTACAGCAGTGTGGAAAGGAAAGACGCCTTTGCTTTGGGCCTATTTCACCTTGAATCAAGACCCACCTGTTTCAATCGCCCCACCTGAGGGTGCTGCCGACACCTCCTCCTAACTCCCCCTCCCTGGCCACCCCCAATCTCCCCGGGCATGGGACTGGACATCTCTACCTAACACCAGACCCCTCGCCCAGACAGCTAGGTTTGGGAACAGAGTGACACTTGGCAGGTGTGGGATTTCTAGTACCTGAAGTCACACAGAGCTGGCCCCGATTCTGCCAGGGACAAAGGCTGACCCCCAACCCAGGATGGAATGCAAGAGCCCAGAGGCCATGTGGGGCAAGCCGAGGACCTGGTGACCAGAAATCTCAGGCAGACACACAAGCTCACCCAGGTCAGGCTTGGTGGAGACTGGGTTCTAGCTCTTCTCTCCTCACTCTCTGGGAACCTGCACTCAATGTGTGAGCTACCCTAATACAAAACTCACAGAACCCCCAGCTCTGAGGCCGCCACAAGGGGTCCCGATGCACAGTCACCTCAAGCCCAACGTCAGAGAATCAGGCAGGAGGTTAGAGGAAGCTGAGGCCAAGCCAAGACGCCCTCCGCCCCCGCCCCCTTCAGCAAGCCAGACATGACGTCTTGCTTTACACACTGGCCCCATCTACAGATGAGGGACCTGCGCCCCCAAGGGGCTGCATGACTTGGCCAACATCACAGTCGTAGTGACCCAGATGTCTGGAGCCCACGTTCCCCTCACGACAAAAACCTGCTTCCTCCAGCCAAGTGTGAACAATTCTGCCAATCTCTCTCCTGCATGCCCCTCCCCCGTTCCAGTCCCAAAGCACTGACTGAACCCCAACTCACAGCCTGACGACGGCTGAGCTCTTGCAAGCCTGCCGCTGCCTGGTGGGGTCACGGGTGCAGCCCCAGGATGCCAGGGTCTCTTAAACAGGACCTGCTGGACGGGGCAGCCCGCCCCGGCTGGGATACGCATTGCCTTCTACACGTAAGGAGGGTGAGTCTGGGTGAGGGTGTCTCAGACACAGATGCAGACTTCACCCTTTGTAGAGGCTCTGGGGACCTGGCCCTGAGAGAAGGTGCTTGAAGCTGCTCCAGGGTCAAGGGAGCAAAGCAGTGAGGCAGGACTGGGGCTTCTGCAGTGGGCAGTGGGCTCTGGGCAGAGGGCTGACTATGGTGCCAGCAGAGGCACAAACAGGCTGTCACCAAGATGCCCTGAGACCAGGACCTCAGCCCAGGCCAAAGTGTCCCTCTACTCCAATCTCCAGCACAACCTGGACTTTTAATTCATTAAGCCTGAGGTTTGTGGGGATGAGAGTGGACTTGAAGTGGCCAGGAGGGGAAGCCCATCTTGTGTTCCCTGAATGGGGTGGAGCAGGAGCCAGCACAGGTGACATCTGTCAAACTGAGACAGGTTCCCACTGGGAGACCCTGTCCTGGGCCCTGCTCTCATTTAGTTACTGATAATTCAGTGCAAAGAGCTGAATCCCTTCCGTTCTCTGAACAAGGCGCTCCTCATGCTTAAAAGGCAGGGTCTGGGGAGCAGATGGGAGCACGTGTCTACACGCCAGTGCTGGAAGGGTGCGGGATATAGCCTTTCCCTCCCCAGCCAGGTTCCCAGGGATTGACTCTTAATTCCCGGTTCAGTCCCAGGAAGTGGCCATTTGACTTCAGTTAAAAATTCTTAAACCTGAATGCAGTGACTGGGATGAGGGCAGAAAGAGCATGAGGGACTGAGGTGATGGTGCACTGGTGAATTGGTGATGGGAATTCCATGGGGACTAGAAATGATGTCAAATATACATGAAAAAGAAGAAGGAAAAAAAATTCTTAAACCTCATCTTCATCAATGGCCAGATTAGGACGAGGGCAAAGAGAGACAGGTCAGGAAACTTAATGAATGGCTTGAGAGATGGGGGACACTTCTGCCTAGGGATGGCAAGCGCACACAGCATCCACCCTGGATCTGGGATCTCGGGGTGTCCCCCTCCGGCCTCCCCTGTCCATCTCTGCGCCTCGGCATCTGGCAGGGGCATTTCCTTCTACCCAGCCATACTGGCATTCCCGCCACCCTGGGCCAGGCCGATCCACGGGAGGTGGGGCACTGGGGAAGTGAGGGCACCCCACCTTGTGATAAGCTGAGAATTCACCTACACAGACAACCCAGCCAACAGGTGGTGATGGGCTTTTCCTCTGGCATTATTTGGATAATTTCTGCCAACCCCCCTCAAGTCCCTGGTGAAAGTCTGCCCTCAGCTTTGGAGCAACAAAAACTAACAAGAAGCATCCGCAAATGGGGGCGGGGTGGGGAAGTCATCATGTTTCCACACATCCCCAACACACACACACACGCACACGCACACGCACACACGCACACACGCACACCCCTACTTCCCTATCCCAGCCCCTCCTTCTCTGGGCCAGACCAGGTGAAGGCACCCCGGGAGCCGGCCGACCCTGACCTCAGCTACGCGGTGATGGGAGGTAGCCGAACGCGGTGGCAGAGGCTCTGGCGGGAGATCGTTCCCACGGCCACCCTCCCCCGCAACAGGAGAGCCGGCTCTCCGGGTCATCGGTCATCCCGGCTCTTACCTCTCTAGAGCGGCCGCGGCCCCGACCCGGATAGTTGTCCCTTGCCCGCTCCGCGGAGGAACCAAGCGAGGCTCCCCGGGGCGCCCGCCCCGTCGCGTCCGGCCGAGCTGCTGGGCGCGGGTGACCGTGGCTGCTGCTGCTGCTGGAGCCTCGAACTCCGAGCGGGAGGGGCAGGCAGGGGGCGGGGCCGCGGGCGGGGCCTCCCCGCCCCCGCGAGGCGCATCTGGCGGGCTTTGGGACCCTGCGGGCGCTGGGCCTCCCGGGAGGTGAGCACATGTGGGGGAAGCACCTTCGTGAGGTTTGCAGGTGGAGAGCTGGGGGCTGGGGGCGAGGGGAGGGCGAGGGGCTTCCGGAGGCAGCACAGGGCTCAGCTGAGACCCCATTCACCCTTCTTATCTTCCTCTACCCCCCTCACCCCCAAACACATTCCACCTTGGGTCAGACTTGCAAATTTCAGCTGGAGCTACTGCTGCTAAATAATAATTACAACAAGGGAACAAGGATAGCTCGGAACAAAAACAACTTCCAAATTTGTTGATGGCTAACTGTGCACTAGACACTATTCAAAGCGTTTTGCACGTGTGACGCTGTTAACCCTCACAGGAAGTCCATCTGACAGATGAGAAAACTGAGTTAGGGGATGTGCCTGAGGGCACACAGCTGGAAAATGGCAGGGCCAGGATCTCAACTCACATCAGCTCCAAGATTTGTCCTTCCTTTGCATGTAGTGTTAGGCAATTGTTTGCACCTCTAAATTACGAAGTGGGAATATATGTGCAATAAATGATAGCAACCGGCATGTTATTATCCCTTTCCTCTTGTGTTCCTATGTCTCCTTCATTCTCTGGTGCCTGGACACTGACTGAATAGATGTTGGAGCATGGTCACCTAAGTTAAGTAGTCTGGGGACCTTAGTGCCAACCTTTTGCTCAGTCCCTGGTATGCAACTGAGTCCCTGATAGGAATCTTGCTTCATATTAGACCATATATGGCCATGAGGCAGAACGGACATGGACGCAAGGGGTCCCATGACTACTGACCCTTTACTCACTCCTTGGTATGTATACGACTTACCTCTTTGTCTGTAGCTATGTCCTATCTGAACATGTATAGCTGCCAATGCAGACTGTAAGGCCCTGCTTCCTGCAAAGGGGACTAAGCTTTGGGATAGGAATCTCTAGTCAAGTCAGCACCTTATTGAACCTGCTTCTTCATAGTCCTGGTGTCTGCATTTCCTTTGTGCCATATAACAATGTTAATGGTTAACTGATTGGACAGTTGCAGCTGGAGCCAGTTTGAATGGTGGGACCCAGGGGTTAACTCTTTCTCACCCAAACACTGGTGTTGTCTCGTGTGCTTTTGCAGCTTGCTGTCAGATGGACAGCTTCTGCCCCCCTTCTTTGAGTGCCAAGGATGAGCTTTGCCACCAGACTGGGGAGCTTCAACTTGCCAGTCCGTAAAATCCCTGCAGACCAGCAAGTGCAAAGATGTGGGGGATAAAAGCGAGTCATCAAATAATAAGACATCAGCAGGCCTAGGTGTTGAAGACTGTGAGGCAGTAGCCTGGGTAGAAGGCTGTAGGGTGCTTAGATCTACTGACCTGGGCTTCATGGGGGAACATTGGCACCTGAGAAGGGGCCATGTGGAGCTGGGACCATTGAAGGTTTTTGGAAAGAAGGTTTTTGGCCAGGTGTCTGCTCACAGTGTCTCTTTTCTTTTTTCTCTTTTTTAAAGTTTTATTTACTTATGCACACAAGAGCTGAGGTGCAGGTCAGAGGCGCAGGGTTGGAGTGGGGGTGAGAGGATTCACCAGAGACAGAGTGGGGAGCAGAACAGGCAGATCTACTGAAATACAATGCTGAGGGGAGCAGCGGGTGAGACAGGAGAGGTCTGATGTGCCACTTGGGTCAGCTCCCTGGCCAGGGATTGAACTTGTGCTGCAGTGGCTGTCTGATAGCTTCATAGTGCTGAGACTTAACCCCTTGTGCCACCAGAGAAGCCTTCACAGTGTTTAGACCCATGAGAGTGCCAGCTTCTCTCTGCTCCTCCCCTCCCCAGAAGTGCTTCTCCCCACTCTACACCCCCCAACCCCCACCCCAGATGGTGAGACCTCTTACCCCATTGATGTGTCTATACCTCTTAATTGGGATGGACTCCCACATCTCAAACTCTCACCCTTTGTTATCCCCAACTCTTCCAAAGGTGCTGGTTCTGCTTGGCCTGCCCTCGTCTTCATTTAGAAAACTCCTATAGGACCTTTACAACCTCACTCAGTTTGCTCCTTCTGACCTAATTGTTAATTTCTCCTTTGCTCATTTGGACCCAGGAGCCTCTTGTCTAGCTCTCACCCATATGGCAATGCTGACTTTACTGTCAGTCCCCTTGACTGGTGCATAGTAGGTGCACAGTTAAGTCTTTGTTGAATGGATGAATGCAAGAAGGATGCTTGTCCCCAAGACTAAAGATGCTAAAGGGAAAACCACCAGACCAAGTCTCTGGTGGAGCTGGGTCAGTGATTTGAAAAGATGAACGATGGGCCTAGCTGCTGAAGACCAGCTACGACAGAAGGCCAGGTCCCCAAAGGATGGAACAGAAGTCGGCGAACGAGGGGGGTTCAGGGTTTCAAGACACGAGTCAGGGTTTGGTGTTCATCCTTGCTGCTAAGTCTCAGCAAGCCTTTATTTTTATATCTTACAAGCAAGCAGTGAGATTACCTCAACGCCTGCGTAGTGCAGGCAGTTAACAAACATTACACACTTCTTCAAGGACAGCTTGGGGTCCCGCAACTCCCATTCAGAATTTATGACACAGACCACTTTGAGGTAAAGTTTACATCTGAAACATATTCTTATCAGTATCTTAATTCACAGGCTTACTTATCAATGCTAAAGCAGACAAAGTCACTTTGTGTTATTACAAGTAAATGTTTTGTCTACTCTAAGTGTAGGGTAGACTAATAGCCACAAGGTCTAAGGTCAAGCTAGTGTCAACACCTAAAAGCTATAAGCCCCCAATTAAAGGGAAATACTAAAGCCTAAGTTATCTCTAAACCTAACAGTAGTCTTCAGAAGGAATCACTAACTTCATTCTAAACATAAAACTAATTAGGGAGTTTTTCTATGTATGATCTCAACTTAAGTAAAACAAAGGTAAAAGGAAGGGGAGGAGGGTAGGGAGAGTCTACGTGACTCCTCTGTCATTCCTATATCATCTGGAAAAGACTGGGAGACTGTCTAATGACTAATTTTTGGGTTTGTAAAACAACCATATTTTACTCCTCCTGGCTTCATGGCCTTTTTAAATTAGTGGTAGCATTTACCAGTCGTAAAGGTTTGTGTTGGAGTAAATGTATTACATTCATCTATTTTGTTTAATCAAACAGCCAAATTTACAACTGCCCCCATGGATGATATTCCAGCAAACACATTTTTTGTAACTTTTAAAATTTTAATTATTAAATCAGCCAAAACAAAAGGGAGTCCAAGGGGGGCCAACTGTGGAACCTCTGACTTTTCAGGGCAGTTCCCCTATGATGGGCCTTTGCCTCACGTCATAGTTAGGTGACCCTCATCACCTAGCAGCCAGCAGATGCACCTTTCTCAAGGTCTGCATTTAATACTCCTGGCAAAGGCCACAGATGCTGTCCTGGGATCCACATCCTACTGGGCCACTGCTGCTGAGCAGCAACACAGCCTCAGGCAGCTGAAGAGTGTGAGTGGGGGGTGAACAGACTGCCTGAGGGGGTTCTCTGGGGAGGAGGGTGTCCTCCCTGCGGACTGCTTGTTACTATAATGCTCACTTGCTTCGCAGATTGGTCCCTTTTGATATATGTGATGCTGTTCTCCAGGCCATCTTTCAGTTCCTCTGGGGAAGTAACAGGCCCATTACCTGCAGAAGAAAAATCAGTTTCTGGCACTGCTTACAGTCTCCTTCCTAGTCATTCTTCCTGAGATAAGGGGGAAGGACTCCCAAAGTGTGGTTGAAGGAAAAGGGATTTGAATTAGATGAAATGGGGTTTTGAACCTGATTCTTCCCCTAATTAGCTGTGTGACTTTGGACAAGTCACTTACCCTCTCTGAACTGTATTCCTCTATAACCAGCCTGGGCTTCATGGACTTTGTGACTTGTGCAGCCACCCACTCTTGTGCTTAGAAAGGTTCTGTGCTTGCTGTAATTATAATTGCTTTTGCCATTTTAAAAGTCTTGATCATTTTCGAACAGACACAGCATTTTTACTTTGCACTGATTTGCTGGGGCTAGTGGTAATGCCCACCTCCCAGGGTTATTATGACATTTCCTTGGGCTGAGATCTGCACAAATGTCAAGCAGAAGTTGTCCCTTTCTCTGATCTGGTGTAAAGATGAGTAGAACTTTGCCAGGGAGGCAGAGGGGTGGCAAGTTTCAGATGAAACTTCCTCAGCAGAGACTCAGGTATGAGAATATGCAGTTATATTCAGGGAAAGGTGGACAGCCGGGATAGGATGCGGGCAGAGAGTAGAGGCACATGTTGCGAAGCCTTCTGATTCTTTTCGGGAGTTTGGACCTCAGACCTCGAAGTCTGTGAGCAGAAAGCCCCAGGAAGGGGAGCACTAAATACCAACATCCTTAGCCCACAGTTTGGCTCCAGACTGGTTCAGATAATGAGCCAGGCGGTGGATGGCGTGGGCGGGCACCCTGCTTGGAGGCTGCCAATACTGCGTGTTTGAAACGTTCGCTGTAGACATAATGGGGCAATGCTGTAGGTGTCAAAGCCAGCAGCTGTGCTTGGGGACCTGGGGACTCCGGGCCTGATGAATAATGGAGCAGCCCTTCCTCCCTGGGTCTCTTTTCTAGCCTTTCAATAATTCATCTATTCCCCATTGGCTGAAGACTTTCATAAAATCTCAGCTTTTTCTGAATCCTGGGCCAGTCTGAGTAAATCTGATGGCATCTGCATTGGGTAGATCTTCATAGGAAATAAACCTGCACATAAACATATTCAGTTTTGTACAGTGCACCTGTGTCCATGTTAAGGAAAATTCCAGTGATGTCTTGGAAGAGCAAGGGTCCAAGCGAACCCTTGGAGGTGAGATGGGGGTTGGTGTCCCTGCAAAGGAAGGTTGTTTAGAAAGGTCCAGTGGGGGTGAATTCCCCAGGAGGAGACTGGATATTTTGAAGCTCAATGCTTTTCTGGTGGGAGGAGTTTCCTTCATTGCCCCTTGGCATCTGGCTTGTCTGCTTTTGGCATAAGTAACATGTGTCACTTCCAGATGGAAGCTTTCCGGTTACTGAGTGCTTTGCCATCCATTACCCCTGCTTTGGGGATCATGGGGGCATGAATCAAGGGGTGCTTCTGTCACTCTGGATTTCCAAGTGATTATGACGAGCAGAACAGCCTGGCTGCCTTCTGATAGAGACATAGTGTAAACACAAAGTTTTGCTGTTTGAAGCCCTGGCATCAGGAGGGCTCTCTTTCCCTTTCTTCAACCTTCTAGTGCACCTTGGTCATTCATTTAGAAGAATATTGTTTACACTCTCAGTGTAGTGAAGAGATGGGCTGGGGAATGCCCAAATTCCAGGTCAAAGTGGTCATCAATCCTGATGGGGGAGGGCAGCAGTAAGACAGAGGAAGGCATCTTGTAGGGGGTGGAGTTGGAGGAGATCAGAGTTTCTCAGCAGATCCAGGTCAAGTTTGAAATGTTCATGACCTCAAGGCAATGGTGTGTGTACATGCATGTGTGTGTCAGGGGACTGGGAAGGAGAGAAGAGGATGCAGAGAAGATGTTGGAGTGGGGGAGGGGGACTGGCAGAATTGGGCAAGGTCAGCAAGGAGAACTGAGCTCCATGTAGAGTTGCCCCCATAGCGCCTTGACTAATAATAACATTAAAACCTACACAACTGATAGCAATGACAAGCCACGCTGTGATTTCCATGTGTTAATACATTTGGTTCTCAAGACAGCCCTATGATCTAGGACAGCACTACACCCTATTTCCAGAAAAGGAAATAGCAGCTTAAAGAAGCAATTTGCCCTTGAAATGGCCAAATTATGCCCAAGGGAGCAGGGCATGCTCAAATTCCTCCTTTGTCAGCAAGGCGCCCCAATCTTTAAGCTGGCTATTTGGGCCCAGGCTTCAGGGTGTGTTCTCTGCAGGGATCTAGGAGTGGTTTGGGGGACACGTTTCCCAGACGATTGGAAAAACTGGGAAGGGTGGGCAGGGCAACAAGATCATTGACCACAAGCTATTCAGAGCTCAAGGAAGACTGAACTGCAAGAAGGACACTGATTCTCTGTGTGTCCTAATGGAGCAGACTGGACTCCCAAATGCTGCTTCTCATCTAGCAGGTTGACCTAGAACGTGGGGCTACACTGAACCCCTAGCTGAGATTCCACCCCCTGGAACCCTCTTCCTTGCCTCCTAGCCCTGGATTCGATTCTGTTAGTTTCCCTCGTTCCTGCTGAACTTGACTTCTCTGGGAAGGCAGACTTGACTGGGACGCTGCTGTAGCCTTCCCCCACACATGCCACCCTGCTCCATACCCCTCATTTGCTGTCACCAGTCAGTTCACGCGGAGCTGTTTTCTATGCCCCTAGCGTCGAAACAGCCCTCTCTTGTCAGGGCTCCAGTGTGGCCTGCCAGGATCGGATTTCTTCTGTTAAAATATGTCCTTTCCTCTCTCAATGCAGCAGGGTGTGGAACTTGGACTCTTCTGCTGCCCTGTCCACATCCCTGTGGGGTGACTAAGTGGCTGCTCATATTCCCTCTGGCCCTTCTCCAAGCTGCCCTCCCTGTTCCCCTAAGACCAGCTCTTCAGCCTCTGCTCTCATAATTTGTCCCCTTGGCAACTAGATTATTGCTTATAAAACAGCTGCAAAGGCGAGGGAGCCCATCAACCAAATGAAGTCTTTTCTACATTTTGAGCACTCACTGAGAAAGTTGTAGGGTTTTATTAAAGGGGGCATGAAAAGGCAGCACCTGGGTGGGGCAGAATAAAGCAGGAGGCAGCAGGAAAGGTCTAAAGAGGGCCAGGAAGATAGCTTCTAAAAGGGTCAGCACCTGGACAGCTCCCTGCAGGGCCAATGGTGGGGCAGTGGGGTGCAGGGATCTTTGCAACCTCATAACCCTAGACTTTCAGTTTTTCTCTGCTGAGCCTTATGAAATCTCTGCCTGGTGACTTGTGCCCAAGGGACTTGGAGAGAGGCCAATCTGATATGATAAACTAATCCATCGCAGCACAAGTCCATACGGCCAAGGTGTAAAATAGGTCAAGTGATACATGCAGTGCTACTTAGCAGACCCCTGGAGGAGGAGGTTCTGCCACGAGAGGAGAGTCCTGGCAGGGTCCGAGGTCCAGCGAGCTTGTGCGTGGCTCAGAGGGAAGGCAGCTCATCTCACCTAGGGTGGGTTCAAGTAACCATCAGACCCAAACAAGATCCAGTACGCTGTCTCATCATGGTGTGGTGGGGGAGAGGACCCCCAGAACAAAGGGGCAAGGGTCCCAGAGAGAGGTTGGGAGGGAGGAAAAAGAGAGCCATGAAATGAGAGCATAGCCTTATATTTCAGAACAAAGAAAGCAGGACCAGCTTTCAGTCACCTCCCCAATTACCTGGCTCCAGAGATGACAGAAAATAGCACCTTAAATAGCCATTTCCAAGCTTTGAAGTTAAGGGGAACAGCTTTGAAAGATAGGAGTGAGGGAGGTGTTCTAGGAGGCAGCACGTGTGGAGGAAGCAGCGTGAGCCACCGAGGAGCCAGCCAGCTGGAGGAGGGATGCAGCTACCACATGTCCTGCAGCTCCTGGTCTCCTAGGAGACCCCAACTCCCACCACAGGCTGGTCAAACCCCTCCCCAGGCAGAGATTAAAACTTGAGAATAGGATAACTTCTTATGGGATAACCTGACATGGATCAAAAGTGTTGAAATTGTGCAGTTTAACCTCTCTCTTCCTTGAGTCTAATTATTAATATTCATCAGTCTCATTTATGGTGGAAACAAATTAGAAGCTCCTTAAATATCTACTAATAGGGAATCAATGGGGATAAACTTATAATTGTCACAGGTTGGAGTAGTATACAGCTTTTAAAAATGAAGTTTTCCATTTAAGGATACAGAAAGAAGCTCACAGTATATAAATGGCATTTATATTTCTTATGAAGCTAAAGAAAAATCAAGACATAAATATTTATGGAGTATGATTCACTTGATGAAAACATAAAACTGTACATACACACACAGTAGGGAAACCAAAAGGACTATAAAGAAATATACTTAAGAATTTGTAGTTGTTAAGTCTAGAAGAGAGATTATGGGCATTAGTTATACTCTTTATACTGTCAATATTCAAAATTTTTTTACTTATGAATATATTAACTTTATAATAAAAACAACATTCCTATTTTAGATTGTGATAAACTATATGCAAAACACAAAAGGTACTTTTTAAGTTAACTTTCATTGGTGTTAAGTACACTTATACTGTGTACAACCCTCATCATCATAAAAACTAACGTTTAGATGTAATTTGGATTATCGCAGCAGAGAGATGGAAGTTGGAATTTTGAAAATTTCATCTCCTGAAAGTGACTCAAGCAAGGGCAGGTGTCTGCTCCTCAGGAACATCGGCTGGGTCCGTCAGCATTGTTTTGGTTACAAGCAAGAGAAAACCAGGAGAGGGAACTCACTGATACATACAACTGGCATTTGGGATCTGGACTGAACAAGGATGGTAGGAACAGCTCCCTAGAGCAAAACCTGGGAACAGACCCTGGGAGAAGAAATGGATGCTGCTGACGAACCTACGAGGGCTCACCTTATTTAGGCTAAGGCCGTGCTCCAGCCCATCTCTCTCTCCCTCCCCTCAGCTGCTGGATATGTGATGCTGTGTTTTAAGTTAGATTTTTTTTTTATTGAGATGAAATTCACGTTACATAAAGTTAACCTCTGGGTAGGGGCCTCCCTGGTGGCACGGTGCTATCAAGCTATCGCCAACCACTGCAGCGTGAGTTCGATCCCCGGCCAGAGATTGACCCACATGGCACAGCAGACCTCTCCTGTCTTTCCTGCTCTCCCCTCAGCAGTGTATTTCAGTAGATACACTAAGTAGGAACCCAGCCTATAGTCTGGCTGCCGCAGGAAGACACCATATTCAACACATGGTCTATTGTTTGAGAGAGGAGCTCTGGCCCTCAGTGGTGGGAAGATGCCCTCTTTTTTAGCTGCTTCTGTTTTGGACTTGAAAACACTGCACACTTCTTTGGGTAAAGTCAATGGCCATTTTTGCTCTCAGTCACGCTTTGTTTTCCCCTGTTTTGTTGAATAAATCCGATTGTTGTTGTTCTCTGAGCCTGAGTAGTCTTGCAATTGTGCACACAGGTGAAGAACTGACAGTCAATTGTTTGGGCAGTGTCCTTGGCCAGTTTGAGTGCCCCTTGGTGCCCTTATCATGGTGAATCCTCTCACCTCCCACACCTCTGGCCTACAGACCAGTTCTTGTATGCACAAATAAAATACATCTTAAAGAATTAACCTCTGGATGGCTGTCACCTGCTCACTCATCCCCATGGCCAGGAGGGACTCCAGGGGCTTCCGAGCTGGCTCTGGATCGCTGCCTGGCTAAGTAATCTAACCTGACTAAAGGGTAATCTCATCTTTTGAAAAAAAAAAAAAAAAAAAGCATCATGCCAATGGTTGTGGAGGCCTGAACGGAGACAATATTCACCCTTGTGCCCTAGAACTTGGGGATATAGTGGGGTTCTGTTAGCAGAGAAACAGGGAGTGATTATCTGGTGGGTCACAGATGTGTGTGCATTTTCCAATGAACTGCAAAGTCCATTTACCAATTACATCCTCTGTCCAGCTCCAGCCCCTTCTCAGAGCCCCTTCTCAGAGGGGACCTCCCTTTGTTCATCTCCTTGACCACAGGGTGGAGTAAGGTGGCCATCTTTGTGTCAAGTGGCCCCACACAAATGACATATCTGATCTCAAAATGTGTCAGGCGCTTGGATTCCCTCTCAGGGGAAATACCAAGAGAGACAGAGCTGAAGCTGAAAGAAGAACCAGATGCTAGGGAGGGATTGGGAAGAGATGTGGGCCATGGAAGTTTCTAGAAAACATACAAGCTGAGGAAGCAGAAGCACACTAAGGAGGGCACATTTACATCACCCTCTTGAAATGATAAAATAATAGTGGTGGAGAAAGATCAGCGGTTGCCAGAGAGGGTAGGGAGACTGTGACGTAAAAGAACAACACCAGGACCTTCTCCTGGACTAGAATAGTTCTGGATCCTGAATATGGGTGGTGATGGTCATATGAATCTATGAAAGAACTGGAAGAATTTCATAGTACTACACACACACACACACACACACACACACACACACAAGCTCAGCATATAAAGTATAGTGAGATTTGAATAAAGCCTATAGTTTAGTTATTAGTATTTTACTAGGTCAATGTCTTGATTTTGATCATGTAAGATGGTTGGTTATGTAAGCTGTTATGCATCCTCAGAAAATATGGTCTGTACTTACTATGGTTATAGAAGAGGCGACCGCTGGGGAGATCTGGGTGATGGATAGGTGGGAACTCTATATTATTTGTGCAAATTCTTTCAAGATTTAAATTAGTTCAAAGCAAGAAGTTTAAAAAACTTATATAAGCATTTCACTTACATAAGTGACAGAAAAAAAAAATCCAGCTCCAAGAACTGCCTCTAATCCAGAGAATTCCAGCCCCTGGGTGGGTCTATCTGTATTTATTGCAAACCAAAGAACCTGAGAAGAAAAAAAATCCCTAGAACTTAAGTCTTTGCATTTTTTTTGGGTTATTTCTTTAGGAGAAAATCCCCACAGCAGAATTGCTGTGTGTAAGCACTTTTTTAAGACTCTTGTTATTTGGTGCCAAATTGCCCTCCAGAAAGATCACACCAATTTATATTTCCACCCGCTGTGTATGTGAGGGCTAGCTTCCCCAGTGTTTGCCAAAATTGGGTTTTAGTCTTTAAGGAAACCTCCATCTTTGCCAAGCTGATGGATAAAACATGGTATCTTAATGTTATTTTCCCCTCCAGGAATTCTAAAAAAAATTTTGGATCAAGTTGGATGATAAAAGTGTCTTCTTACTTGGAGATGTGAACCTAGCTTTTCACCTTCTGAAGCTGCATTTCAATACTATGCCCCTAACTTGATAAAGATCACCAGAGAAAGGCCATGTGAACTTTGCTACTGCACTTACTGTTTTTAAAATCTTGAAGTACTGTTGAGGACATTGCTTCTTGCATTACCTGGTCTCTCTTCTATGTGACAAAACCCTGCGAGAGTCTGTGCTATAAAGGCGGTAGGACTCCAGCAGCAAAGAGGCTTCCTCTTTTTCCCTTTAGGGGTACCTGTAACTGAGCTTGGGTTCAAGTTTTAGCTGGTAGCGAAGGCAAAGTCAAGTTTGAGGATCTATGACAACAGTTTTGTTGACTCTTATGGGCAACATATCTATGTTTTTATTGCCTCCAGTTCTGACCATCTATTTTTACTTTCTTATTCACATGAGGTATTTGAGTTACAAGCCAAGCCACTTCCAATTATCATGGAAAGAGGCAAGAACCAAAAATGCTTTTAATGGCCAGCTCTGATTGTCGCTGTGTACCGTTCTGTGTCCCTGTCCTGGCACCTAACATAGGGCTCACCTAAGTATTTGCTGAATGAATGAAAACACTTAACAAACCAACCAAGACTAGCATTGACATGGATTGATGAGAAACACAAATGACTTGTTGATTTGAGAGCAAGAAAATTTTACAATGGAAAGTAGAGCCTCAAGAAGCAGAACAGGAGATAGTTTCCAGAGTCTCAAAAATGTTCACACTATTTCTGGGAGCTCAACTGAAAAAATGATCCAAAACATCTTAAAGAATAAAGATGTTGGGCCTTTCTGGTGGCGTAAGGGGTTAAATTGTAGCACTATTAAGCTATCTGCAGCCACTGCAGCACAAGTTCGATCCCTGGCCAGGGAGGTGACCCACATGGTGCAGCAAATCTCTCCTGCCTCACCCGCTGCTCCCCTCAGCAGTGTATTTCAGTCAATCTGCCTGTTCTGTTCCCCACTTTGTTTCTGTGAATCCTCTCATCCCTTGCATCTCTGGCCTGTATACCAGATCTTGTATGCAAAAATAAATAAATCTTTTTAAAAATAATAAGAAAAAAGATGTTCCTCACTGAGTTATTGAAAATAATTTAAAAAAACTGGAAACCAACCAAAAGTCTGATGATAGGGGGTTTCATAAGAAAATAATGGTTGACCTATAGAATGGCAAGTAGGAGCCATTTAAAATACTCAGTACAAAGAGCATTTGAAGGAAAAACAAAAACAAAAAAACTAGAAGATGCATGTGTGGAATAAGATTACACCAAAAATCAGGATACAGAATTAGATATTCATCACGCTCCTCACAATATAAGCAACAATCAGAGAAGGAAGGAAATGAACGGCAGTGTTAGCAGGTTGTGTGATGAATATTAGTATATGGTGAATATTGTTCTTTTATCTTTACTTTCCTGTATTTCCCAAGTTGTCAACAATAGCCATGTATTCTGTAATGAGAGAAAAGACTTCTATAAAAATGGAAAAGGAAAGAATTGAAAATTCACTCGCTGAAATGCATTTTGGGACATCCCTTTCATATGCAGCTGATGTGGATTCTTGCTCCTCTTCCTGGTGGCAGCTGGAGCCCCTGAAGTCCTCCTACCTATGGTGTGATGTTTAAACTATGCCCCCCAATTCAAGAGGTGAAGTTAGCGCCCCTTCTCTTGATTGGGGGATGGACTCAGCCACCTGTTTCTAAGAAGTAGAATCTGGTGGGAGGGATGTCGTGTGACGAGACTGCATTACCAGGGACGTCGCTTCTTCTTCACTCTCTCTTGGATCATTTGCTTTGGGGAGGCCACTGTCGTGTTGTGAGGACACTGGAGCAGGTATATAGAGAAGCCCAGGCGGGGAGGGCCCTTGTCAGCAGACATGACAGCGACCCTTCTTCGAAGGACATTCTCCAGCCCTGGTCAGACCTCCAGGTGGTTGTGGCTTGGGTGACACCTGTACAACATCATCAGGAGAGCCCTTGAACCAGGGCACCCAGTTAGCCTCTACCAAGTCCTGCCCCAGGGGAATGGTGACGCGATATGTACTCGTGGTTATAACTCGCCGGGTTTTGGCCAGTAACTAATCACACAGGGACTATCAACTCTGGTAGCTGCAGAAGTGTGTGTGTGTGTGTGTGTGTGTGCACAGGAAACTTTGAAATGGCTCAGCCATTCCCTTTCTTTTCTTTTCTTTCTTTTTTTTTTTAAAGATTTATTTATTTATGCATACAAGAACTGGGGTATAGGCTAGAGGTGCAGGGGGGTGAGAGGATTCAGCAGAGACAAAGAGGGGAGCAGAACAGGCAAACTGAAATACACGGCTGAGGGGAGCAGCGGGTGAGGCAGGAGAGGTCTGCTGTGGGTCCCCTCCCTAGCCAGGGATTGAATTTGTGCTGCAGTGGCTGTGGATGCTTCACAGTGCAGCGCTCAACCCCTTGCACCACCAGGGAAGTCCCATTCCCTTTGTTTCTAAATGCATTTTGAAAATATAAAACCCCCCAACAGGTTCAAAGTCACTGACCAAAATCCAACTTTTTGGAATTGATCCTAAGGACATGGAAACCAAGGGAAAACAACCATAAGAACAGGGATTTTTGTTGGTTTGTTGTTGCTGTTACTTCCAACACCTGGAACTGTATGTGGTCCCTAGTAGGGCTGAATATATATTTTTGGAATGAATGAATGAATGAAACAACCGGTAAAGTGTTCGAAGATAGAAATATTAGAATAGTCATGATAATGTTGTTTATTATGATTGTAAAAAATTGAGAACCACTTACCTCTTAAGACTTGTGGAGTAAAGTTAGGATGGGTTTGGATAAATTATAGTGTGTCTGCAAAATGGAATCATGCAGCTCTTAAAAATAATTACGTGGTATGAGTTATGTTTTGTAGTGGTTTCTTTTTTTAATTGATGTCCTCCAGATAATCTATTGGATTAACCAGGGTTTTTTTCCCTGCCTGTGTTGCCATTCTAAAGAAATCAGCGTTTTCATTTTGACAAGTGCCCTGGCCACTGGGCACTGCTTGCCCCTGCCTGGCCAGCCTTGAACTCTACCCTCCCCACACTCTTTGGGGTTCACCCACATTCACATGTTTTTGACTGCTGGGGGTGGTCTCCGTGCCAAGATGGTCCTGCGGTGGGAGGGTCACTCCCAGGACCAGCACTCCCTCTCTGCCAGCTGGTTCCATCATCTGGGGGTCTCTCCAGGGGAGAGGCAGCCAAGTGGGGGTGGCTGCAAAGGTACCTGCTAGGTTCTGAGCACCGAGGTGCTATTTTTCTCTCTCCGCCCACACTCAGACAGTTAAAAAAAAATATCGGGTGAAGGTGAGAGAGAGGCTTCCACAAACAATTCCGAGGAGTTACAGAACAGCACCTAGTCTCATGGACAGAGTTAGAGAGAAGCAAACTTCCTGTTGGCAAAGGGCGTGCTTGAGGGAAGCCAGAAGAGGAGAAGGCCTCCAGGAAGGGCCAGCATCCCTCCTGGGCTGCATCTTCAGTCCCTGGGCATGGAAGACAGAAAGATAAAGAGACCTGGTGCCCAGGCTCGCAGCACTGCTTCCGAGCGATGTAACCAGAAGTCAATTAACTTGGGCCTCAGTTTCCCCCTGGACCATGAGAAAAAGGCCTTCTATTCCACAGGGGTGCCACAAAATTGTATGACAGGCACTGGATGTGCGTTAGTCCCCAGCTCCCGCCTGCTTACTGGTTTCTGCAAGTCTGAGACCTTCCCCACCACCATCTGGCGCAGCCTCCTTGCCTCCTCCTCTAGGGGGGCTCCTGGCGGCTCACACCTCTGCTTCTCCAGTGGCTGTGGTTGCCAGGTGTTGCTTACCCTTGTGGACTTCACTTTTCTGTCTGTAGAATGAGCAGGATTAAATGGGACCTCTGGAGAGGTCACTGTGCCTTTAAATAAATGCAGGTACGGTAACTTGGAGAGCACCTAGCACTCCATGTGTGCACGCTTGTGCGTGCGTGCGTATGTGAGTCTGTGTTGTGTTGTTGTCTTTTGCCATTTTCACCTGTGTCTGTTGAGAGCGTGCCTCCACCACTAGCTTTCATTTTTTTAGAACCATAGTGTACTTTCCCCTCTCCTGCCCAGAATAGGTCTCTCTGCAATATATTTATTGAATTAGCTTTTTAAAAAAAGAATCTTGGGGAGACATCCAGTTCTGCTTTCTTAGAGCCAAGGCACACTTCCTGCAGGCACAGCCCTGCTCCCTGTGCTGCCGTGTGTTCTCAAGATGGGGACAGAGTGTGAAAATAGATGGCCTTGGCCTTTGCCCGTGTGAATTTGCATTTTAGCTGAACCATAATCTCACCCACAAAGCACACAATAGGCTGGAGAAAAGCTCAGTGCTTTAAGCAGTTATGCAAGTGCTGGTGTCAGCAGCCATTGCCTCTCAATGCTGGGCTGGTGGACAGAGATGGAGAACTTGAACTTCCTCAGTTGAAGTATATGAGGAGATTTTGAGAGCAGAGCTTTAAATAAATCTTCTGCATCCATCTTGTATCCTTTATTAGTTTGTGATCACCTTGAGGACATGGGCCATGACACAGTAATGGTTTGGGTAACACCTTGTTAGACCCAAAGTGGCCTTTGGATCTATCCATCCACCATCCATCCATCCATCCATCCATCCATCCATCCATCCATCCATCCATCCATCCATCATCCATCCATCCATCCATCTACCCATCCACCCAACATTCTTCTGAGCCCCCATTATGTGCCGAGCACTGCTCTAGTGCTGGGAGTAAGTCAGCATTTTCTTAGTGCACCCCCTCTTAACCACAGAGCCAGACCACAGGAGGCAGGGAAGCTGTGGGAAAGTTTGGGTTTTATCTTAAAGGTGATAGGAAGCCACTAGAGGACTTCAGTGTCTAGTTTCCAATGAGACTGTTTATGAAACTGCCTCATTCCAAGTCCACTGTTGTCCCTGCCTCTCTCCTTGAGGTCAGTCTCACTGCCCTTCTGCTGGGTGTGTGTTATCAGCGGTACAGGGGGTAGTTCAGGGCCAGCCCAGGAGTCAGCGTTCCACGCGGCTCTGTGGGTCCTTAGGGTCCTCTTTGGTCTTCCTTAAGATAACCCTCCCACTGGTCCTTGCGTTAGCAACTGAAAGATCCCTAACTTCCTGGAGACTCAGGGTGATCACAGAGCCGGGGACCTACAGCTAGTGGGGGCCACACTGGGGTTTGGCTTTGTTCCCATGAACAAGGTCTTGAGAGTGCAGGGCAGGGGAGTCTGATTGCAGGGTGCTGTGGGGGTGGGACTGGGGGCTACAGGTGGGGAGGGGGCAGGAGTAGTGGGCTGACACCTTGAGCCTGAAGGGAGAGAGCAGCCCCCAAGGGGGTGAAAGGAGCAAAGACCAACTTTACCAAAACACACCCTCAGCTTTTACAATCCCTTTTGTTGCTGGTTGTTACTCAAGGCTGAACCCCTTAAATGCTGAGTTTGAAGATGCTGGGTATTTTGCAATGTTTCCCCATGCGTCACCTCTGACACCTGCCCCCAGGTCTCACCTATGAAGACACCTACAGGGTGAGCGCTGCTGACACCTGGTAGTGACAGTTCTGAAGCTGTGTCCACAGTGAGGCCAGTAGAATGTGTGAAAAATGACTTTTCCAGAAACTCCCAAGCTTTCAATGAGTCCTCTGGAACCCCTCTTCCAGTGCACGAGGGAGGGCCTTCTTTGGACAATCTCCTCAGCTATTGATGTGTGTCCTCTGAAGTTTGGGGGTGCAGGGAGGTCTGCTCCTCACAGGCAGGGGTCACACCCACCTTACTCTCCACAGTGTCTCCAGAGCCTAGCATGAGTCCTGGCCCCCTGGAAGTATACACGAAATGGCTGAGAAATGAACAAAATGGCTGAGAAACGACCTGGCGCTGCCTTATCCCAGGACCGTCTGGGCTTTGGTTCAAAGCATGGAGTAATTTAAGGGGGAAAAAAAAGCGAGCTTAAATGGAGAGGGAGACATGGCAAAGGTGGAGGGATGGATGTGTTCTTTCTGCAGACCTGTCGAGAATCCAAGGCGGTCAGCGCCACAAAGGGATGCAAATGAGACCAAGCACACTAAGGAATGGTCATTATCTTTATTCATACACACTGGCTTCCAAACTACAGTTAATGTCTCTAACAAAGCATGTCATGCAAACAGAGATAAGAGGTTATACAATTGGGAAGCAATGCAACAATTTATACATCCATCTCACCCGCTACAAACCAAATGTTATTTGACAGTTGAATGGCCTCTACATTTTGTCGTAGGTGCTTACACAGAAAGAAAAAGCTTAACTTTCATCTCTTCCTCCTCCATGCACATCTGGGGTCTGAGGTGATATTTTTCCAATGAATAGTTTAAATGTGGCATGTCCTACTCTCTCTCTCTCTCTCTCTCTCTCTCTCTCACACACACACACAGTAGTAAAAGCTGCTTTCAAATGCTTCGGACCTTCTATACAAGATGTTCTGAAAGACCCTATGGAAGGGATCTGAATTTTTAGACCGTTTAGTTGCCAAAGAATAACTGCCTTCAGGTACGATTTTTGAAGAGTTCACCAATCCCCAGGAATCACATTCTTCCAGGAAGAGGATCAACACAAATCTACACACAATCACACGAGTAAATACCCTGAAGGGAGGCAGAGAGGACAAAGACACGGCTGCTCTGCTCCATCTAAACGCAAAGCCACCATTTGACTTACTTTAGAAAAAAAGTTCTTAGAAAGTGGACTTGAGGCCTGTTTTCTGAAGACGGTCCTGTCCACCCACAGGGCAACGGAGGGCGCACAGCTGCCGCCTCCTCTTTCTGGGGAAGTTGAAGTATTTCTGATCGCTCAGTGGTGCGCTCCTGAGTTTTCACCAAATGTGAGAGATCTGGGGGCCCTCAGGGACTGGAGATGGCCGGGGAAAGCACCCCCTCCTTTATGCCAAAAGGTGATCACTGCACTTCATAGAGCAAGGAAGGGGGCCCCAGAGGTCCTAGGGTTGTGTCTGGAAGGGGACAATAAAAGCAACTTCCGGTGGCCCCAAAGAGTGGAGGCTTTAGACAGCTATTCCCACTGTCCACTACACACAGGTGTCATTCTGCTAGCACAGGCCGCAGGGACCACTGGGCCCTCTGCTGGGGATACCACCGGGCCACCCCTGCCAGGAGAGAGGGGGAGGCTCAGGCAGACCCCAGCTGAGTCTCCTGTGGGCTCCATGTGATTGGAATCTTAAGAAATTGCCAGTAGTTTTATTTGAAAAACTCACTTTTTAAAGAATTAAGTTATTAAAGTTCTCTATAAAAAAGTACAAATATTGCCCAGTGCATTTCAGTGGTTCTACTGGAATTAACAAATGAATTTCTTCTTTTAGCTTTTAAAAAAAAGTCTTTGGAGCTCGTGGGCCTCGGTGTAGGGGCACCATAAGGCTGTTTGATGACTGAGTTCGCCTGGCACCGATGACACAGATCGGAGGCAGCGGAATCCCACTTGTTGGTGCTTTGAACCCTCCTGGAGGCCCTGCCGTGGTGGGCTAAGCACACCTGTGGTCAGCTCCATCCCTAGCCTTCATCCAGGTATCAGACCACCTTTCCCCTTTCTGTATCTTCCCACAGCAGAAACAGACACCCCATTCCCCAGAGGTGTCAAGTGAGGGGAAAGGGAGCAGCCTCTCCAGTCTGGTGCACTTCAGGGGGTTTGGGAAGCTCCAGAAAGGTGATTGTAAAGAATATTCCTGGCACTCCTTGTCAGGCCAACCTGAGCGCCCCTTCCCTGCCCTACAATTGTCCCCGTGGCCTGAGGATCCCTGGCTCACTAAAGCTGCTGGGTGCTCCCTGGGGGGTTGGGTGCTCCTACATGGCCCTCAAGGGGGAAGGCAACAGGAAGTGGTGTGACTGAGACCGTGACTGTCTGATGGTGTTGCCTGCCTGAGGCTTTTAAAGACAGGACTCTCACCTCAGTACTGAGAAAAAGTCTCTGCCAAATACCCTCATTTCTCCTGCAAAGTAGAATCTGGTGGGAATTCTGCAGGGCTGGCTGTCCTTGTGGCTTCTTCATCCCTCATGGCTGTAACTGTGGCCAGAAGCACAGGGGAGAATGGGTGAGGAGGCTGGGGGTTAGTGAGCCTCTTCCAGATAGGAAGGGGAGGGGGACTTCGAGCAGCTGTGGGGTGTGCTGGTGGCATTTGGGAGGTGGCTTCTGAGGAGGAACAGCCTGTATCCCTGGCAACAATCTTGCTCTCCAGGACCAGCAGACGGTAACATTCACCCGCACCAACACCTCCCATGGAAAGGCACCGAAGAGGCAGCTGCTTCCTTCCTGAGATGCCCTTCCTCTCCACTGCCCCCCCCCCCCCCCCCCCCGCTGCGAGCGTCCTTCCCAACACACTCCAACCCTGCTGTTCTCAAAACTCCTGCCAGCTCTGGCCTCCACCGACCCCCTGCTTCTCAGGTCCCTTCCCCAGCCGCTGGGCTCATGGGTTCTGTCCCCACGTCCCAGCACATCGCCACGCTCTGCAAAGGCCGGGCTCTAACAGGTGCCCAGAATCTCCTGCAGGCTTCCATTAACATGATCCTTCATAATCTTTCAACCAGTCACCTCAAGCTTCCAGAGAACTTCCAACCCTCTGATTTTCTACCGAAATTCCCAATGTGAAAGCCAGACATGCCTCGTAATAAAGGCAGACAGGACTCTTCACTGATTTGCACCAGGTCATCAGGACAGCGACATGGCTGACAAGAGGAGCCATCAGCTGGACTCCTGGGGCCACACACTGACTTGCTGAGTTAGCTCCTGCCTTGCTGTGAACCCCCAACCTCTGAGGCTCATGCCTGGAGCCCCACACCAGATACTTCCCTTCAAAGGGAGCACCTAGTGGGTTTAGATGAGGTGCCAAGGGGGAAGAGCAGAGGGCAGTGCCACCTTCCAAGCGAAGGCCCACCAGGCCACTCCACGGGCCTCTCAGAGTCATGGCAGGCTGGGCCAGGTTCTGCCCCATGGCCTGGCCCTCTGCAGGTGGGCTTGGGGGCTGGGACTCCCTAAAGGGCACCCCACCCCCACCGTGACCTGATTTTCGTTCCAGCCTTTCTTTGCTGTTTGATCTTCCACACTGCCGCAGGATTTTATAAATGGATTCTCAGTCGTTCATGGCTCCCCATGTGATTTATTCTTCCAGCGATAATGGTCTCGGGCAGCTCAGGTCCTGCCAGCATCAAGCCTTTACCTACATTCAGGACAAGGGAAGGCACACAACACACTGCACCTCGCTGGGCCCTGAGGTACTCTCTCCCCCAGCTTTGTCCCACACCTTCGAAAGAAGACAAGCCGGCTGGCTGCTGCCTGTTTCCTAGAGAAAGACGAAAAATTTGGATAGTGTAGGGGAGAGTTTACGAGGGAAGCCTGAGCCTGCTGCTGGCTTACAACAAGCAGGCAACCGGGGCTTGGGGACAAATGGCCCACAGTCTATGTGTTTTTTTCTGGAATATTCCTCACTTCCTGGGCTGGGCTGGGGATCAGTCATGCTGTCGTTCCACACTGGGGCAGGGGGACCAGTCCTTGTGCTTCTTAGGCTTTCTATAAATGGGCCCCTTTTCTATCAGAACAAATGAGGTGCATCTGGTAAGGTAGTGCCCCCGAAAGTGCACCGCCCAGCAGGCCTGCAGCTCTGTCTTCCAGGGCCTCTTTGAGTTCCAAGGTCTACTGTCCATAAAAGGGAGAAGTAGTTCCCTACTCCAGCTCTTCCTCGGTTTCCAGGCCAGCCCAGCCCTCTCACGGCAAAGCCCTGCCGTGGCATTGTGACATGAATGTCAAGCAAACAACCAGGAAGTAAGAACAAGAAGGCGCTTAGCTGGGAGACAGAGTCTTTGGGGAACAAAGGACATAGAACCACTTCCGTCTTGAATGTGCTTTCTGCTGTAGATGCCTGGCTCTTCTGTGGACCCGGCATTGGGGCGGTGGGTGCCTCACCATAGAGGAGCAGCTCACGAGACCGGAAAGGCCAGTTCCAGCCCCTGCCGGAAGATCTGCAACTTCTCCAGAGAGTCTGCTGGCAGCTCCAGGGGTTGCTGGACGGTTTGTCTCGCGGCCTGTACACGCTAGAGCAACAGGGGTGGGTCCAGGGGTGTCAGATGGACAGCATGCTTCTGGGGTGTCCATGCACACATACCAGGAAGGCTTCTTCCTTTCCCTCCCACCCTGCGTCAACCCCAGTAACAAGGCTAAAAGGAAGAAAAAAACAATACAAAGCCCAGCCCAAGGGCCTAGAGGATACACCACATTTGCACACAGTAGGGCGACTGACTGCTGTCAAACATTCCCACTGTGCCCGGGAGAAGGAGAGGTGGCACAACCGGAATGGAAGATGGTGTTAAGAGGCTAAGAGACAGTCTCATCTCAAAAATAATCCTCCCAAAACAAAACTTTTGTTTGAAGGTAGAATCAAATATTTATATATACATATGTCTAATTGATCATGTAAAGTAGCCATTCTGCTTTGAAATTAGATCTATGATAAAAAATTAATATATCTGGTACAATGTGCAAGGGAGGCAGGGGGTGGGAGAGGAGGAAGCACACGGCAGAGAATTAAGCTAAAACTTAATCATAAAAGCAGATTAGAAACAAGAGCCTTCACAAATATAGCACAATTGTGTCTTATAAAATTATTATAATACTCTCTTTATACTTGATATGACTATATCAATAATATAGATTCACTTGTTATTAAGGTTTATTATAAACATGCAAAATTCATTGCATGATGCATTTGCAAAACATATTAAAATCTTTCTAACAATAAAACATCTTTGAGCTGACGGGCATCCAGGTTTCCTGATTTTACAGTTCCTGGGGTGTCATTCGACGTGAACTGGAAGTGGGAACCCAAACTGTGCTGCTTTTCATCACGAAGTGGATGCCGAGGGCCAGAGATAGGAGGGGGTTCAACCAACAGCGACTGACGCCAGAGCCAACACTTTAAGTTACTACACATCGTACTCTCATAAAGGACATTGCAGCCTATCAAATAAATAAGTACAAAAGGGGTCAGGGTGTACACTTCAGCGTCTTAGGGAGTAGGTAGCAAAATATCGGGGTGTAGGGGCTTGGCTAACAACACTCATGAGTTAAGTAGTGGCATGATTGCTGATGGCACCCTGGATCGCAGAATCTCGCAGAGATTAAAATGGACATACACACACGCACTGGGTTATCCTTGATTTGAAATGATTTCACATGCTCATTTAGCAAAGTCCTTAGAAGATTTGGCCTCTTAAAAAAGAAATGCAAATATCGAAATAGTTATCAACCAAGGAGGAAACAGGAGGACATATTCACCCAACACGCGTCTGAGGTTTCCTTTCTCTCTTTTTTAAGAACAGGGAGCTCACACGGGTTGTGCCAGCGGGACTAGCTGGATCCAGCCTTTTGGGTTCTAGGGACTCTTTATTCCATCGAGCCAAGAACAGAAGCAGTGGGTATTTTAGTCTCCTTCACCCTCAGTCTCACCCTCCTCACTCTCTGGGCTCCCCATTCTTTCTTTCAAAGACCGATATGGGTGGAGATGCTTCCAGCCCAGTGGGCAGGGGGTGGGCTCACTTTGACATCTCTGGTTGGGTGATCCATATGGAGAAAATCGACAGAGGGGATGGAAAACATATCAAGTCGTACCAAAAAAAGGGCGAGGGTCTGCCTGCTTTCTAGAAAGGATTAACCTACTGCCAAAGGTGACCCTTACAGAATGAACGGGACACTGACATTACATCATCTTCTGCTGAGATCACGTTCTTGGTTGTAAGAGAAAGACCTAGGACGTTGTTTACATTTGAACTAATAACCCTACAATTTTCAGGCCTCCATCTGGAACAAGAAACAAGGTCATGGCCTTAAAACTTTAGGGTTAAGGATCATTTCCCACTCTTGGGGGTGCTGGGGGCAGGGGAGGTGCTGGTTCTCCTTGGTGCGTTTCATACTGCGCTCTGTAAGATGGGGTGCACGAACTGGGGGTTGACATACGAGAACCCTTCAAAATCAGACTGGTCTATGTTAGCGATGACCAGCTGATCAGGCGGAGTGAGGACAGGCTGCCCTCGTGTGAAGAACTTGTCAAAGTTTTCCGCTCCTTTGCCACACTGTGGAGAAAAAAGACAAAAAAAAAGGTCAGCAAATACTACAAGCGCAGAAGCAGCAGTCCAAGCGGGGGCCTTTATGGGAGGGCCCGGCCAGGCAGGGGGAATCAGAAGACTCACAGGCCTACTGGATTCAAAGGCCAGGCACACGGGCCTCCCTGGTGGCGCAGTGGGTTAAGCAACGCACTATGAAGCAAACTGCAGCCACTGCAGCACGAGTTCGATCCCTGCTGCCGGCCAGGGAGGGGACCCATATGGCGCGGCAGACCTCTCCTGCTGTGCCCGCTGCTCCCCTCAGCAGTGTACTTCAGTTGATCTGCCTGTTCTGCTCCCCACTCTGTGGTGAATCCTTTCACTCCCCACACCGCTGGCCTGTACCCCAGAGCATTGTATGCATAAGTAAATAAATCTTTTAAAAAAAACCAAAAAACAAAGGCCAGGCACAGCAGACAACAATGGAATCACAGGTGCAACTTTCCAGACTCCTGAACTGGCCTCTTAAAAAGAAATGCTCCGTTGGCCACGAGATAGCAACAAGGAGGCCGTCTCTCTGGTTGCCTCCACCCCCCTGAGCAAGTGGGTTGTGGGCACGGAGGCTGCACGCACGTGTCCCCCAGGCACGGCTCCAGCTGACCAGCCAGGACCACGGAGGGCACGCAGGCAGTTACCCTGAGCGCAGAGGCTGACATACTGCCTCTGGGCGGTAGTGGGTGTTTGCAATCATGTAAAAATACAAAATACTGTTATTCTTCCAAAGGGCAGGGAGACTCAAAAACTCTCAGGCCCTATGTTAATCTTCAAGCAGTATCAGCACAGGTGTGGTGGCAACATCGGGACGCTTGTGCACACCCCGATGGATGTGCCACTGGCAGACAGCAGGGCCTGGAACGCATCACAGGGTGCTCTCGGGCCGGAGGGGGCTTCTGCAGCCTGTCTGGGATTTCCTGTCTCCCAGGCTCACCAAGGACTCCAGGCTGATAGGGCTGCTGTTGGGGATGCTGAGAAACACAAGAGCGCAAGCAAGACTGCTTGACAGCCTGATCCCAAATGGGAATGAGGGGTGTCTTCCTTGCTTTCCTAGCCACCCAGAAGGGGGTGGTGCATCCTGGGGTGACTCTAAGACAGGAGTGATTGAGTGTTGCTGGTGATCCAGACCACGCTACCGCAAGGCCCTTCCACCTGCTGGCACGGTGGGGGCAGTGTGAGCTGAGCAATGCGGAAGTTTCTAGACTATCCAGGCATTCCCGAATAGTCTTAAACAGCTCTCGACACACTGCCCCTCCACTTTCCAAGCTGTAAACTGGGCAGACTCATGGTTACCCCTGCCGGCTGCTGTGAGACTGAATGTCCTGCTTCGTCCAGAGCTAGGAACAGACAAGACTTCCTGATGCCACCGAGTCCTCCAGGCTGCATCTCCACGTCTCTTCCCTAGCTGCTAGAGGTGTCCAAGAGAATCGAGTTCATTCTATTCTTCCTACTCTCTGAGCAACAAGACAAATCTAAGTCCCTGTCATGCTGGCGAACATGTCAAAAATTCAAAGTAAGGTCTTTAGAACAGAGTTTTCCTTTCTCCAAAGTGAACACCTTCTCTAACTGGAGGGTTGTTCAGACTAAAAGCGGGTTGGTGGGCACGTGGAGGACATGAAAGGTGGGGAGATGTGGATTGTTGGGGCCATTCCTGTCACTCAGTGGCGATCACCCCAGCTCTTGGAACCCCCTCATGGGAGCTCTCCTGATGTCTCCCCAGAAGGGCACCCAGCACAGTGGGCAGAGGGCAGCAGATGCAGAATCTGGGGCACCTCCCACAGGCACAGGCCACCCCCAAACCATTCCAAAGGCACTTTAAGGAAGAAAGAGGGGCACAATGCTTCCTCCCGAGCATCAGGCAGGGGTCTGCCAAGGGGCAGCAGTTGACACCCACCCACCCACCCACAGCACCAGCCCCCACAGAGCACTCTGCCTTCTGACGCTGCTGTGATGACGGCAGCAGCCAAAGAACGAGCCGTCCTCTGGGAGTGCTGTTCTCACTGGGGTGATTTGGTATCTCCTCTCCCCTGCCCCATCTTCTCTGACTGACTCTTGGCAACGTAGGGATTCACTCCGGTTGTCGTGACTCGGGCAGGAGGGGCTACAGGTGTCTGGTGAGCAGAGCCAAGGATGCTGCTCCAACCAGTCATGCCAAGAACCACGGGCGGTGCTGTGGAGGAGGCGCAGGGTGGCAAGGCAAGATAGGGCGGAGCCCGAGGTCAGCGTGAGGGCAGAGATAGAGGCTGAGTGCCAAAAAAGGCAAGAGCCGTATTTGAGGGCAGAGGTTGGAGAAGCCGCAGGAGCCTAGGGGGGAAGGGCTGTGAGCCAGGGTTAGCGCCTCGGTGGAACTGGCTTTGAGGACTACGGAACTTGACTAGGCAACACCTACTGCCTGGAAGATTTCAAGCAAATCTCTGTAGGTGCTCCCTGAAGCTGGGCCATGTGCTCTGTTAAAAAGAGATCATTTGCATTCCTTTTATTATTCCTTAACCATGCCAAGATGAGCAAGAGGGTAAAAAAATGAAGGAAGGGAAGTCTCTAAGAAGAGGAAGGCAGGCCAAGCTAGAATGTCTCTCACTGGCTGGAGATCCATCCGTCTCGCTTGAGATTTGTCCATCTGTTCTGTGAAGAGAACACCCAGGTCTGACTTTCCTTTGAGTATCATCTTTATGATATTCACAAAGTATCTTCCAATGGGAAAGTTCTAGAAGCCAAGGCTTAACTGCCAAAGAAAGATAAAATAGGAACTTAAAAACCCTGGCCCTTGTCTTTCTTACTCTAAATCTCTTTGGAATTTCCCCTGATCTCAAAAAGTGAGGAATCACAGTTTAGAAAATGAAAGTCTTCCTTAAACCTGTTCACTGGGGTGGAAAGGCCTGGGGCTAGGCCAGGCCAAGCAAGAAGACTCTGAATATGAAGGTATCTTTTAGCACATTATGGGGAAGAAAGTTTTGGAAAAGCTGGAGGCTGAATCTGAGGATCAGCAGAGATCCAAGGTTCTGAAGGACTTGTTATTCTGAGGTAGATCATACAGGAAAGTTGCCCTCCCCACCTAAGGGGTGGAGATATCTCTACCACAAACTCAGCAGAGGACACAGGCTCCTTTCCCATCATCGTGGACGAGTGTGGATAACAGCACCTGTCAACCACGCACCCGTCACCCCTGGGGTTCCTGAGTTTCACCGCAGAGCAACTTATTTGTACTGATTATTATTTTAAGTGCTGCACTTCCTCCCCTTACACAATTCTTATTCCCGTATTGTGGGGAATAACTGCCAGAGGCTGGGAGGGCCACTTGCTGCTAATGAGCCAAGATGCTGTCTTCGTCGGGTGTAAAGGCTTAACTCAAACCTGAGCGCGCCACGACGTGGCAGATTCCAGTCTCCAAAGGCTGGTTCGTGCTCATGTGTCGCCAGTGAAGCTCCCTGAGCCTCAAGCATCTCAATTTTAATTAGCATCATAGTTGCTGGTTCCACCGAAGGGCCAAGAAAACGAACCCGCCTTGCTCCCCAAGAGAACCGATTAGTCTCACGCCAAGTCCCTCCTCCTCAGAGCACCTGCTGCTGCTCTGTAAAATCCATTTTCAGAGCGACTCTTAAAAGAATAGAGTAGGGCCTCCCTGGTGGCACAGTGGGTTAAGCAACGCACTATGAGGCAGACCGCAGCCACTGCAGCACGAGTTCGATCCCTGCTGCCAGCCAGGGAGGGGACCCACATGGTGGGGCGGACCTCTCCTGCTGTGCCCGCTGCTCCCCTCAGCAGTGTACTTCCGTTGATCTGCCTGTTCTGCTCCCTGCTCTCTGTGGTGAATCCTCTCACCCCCCACACCTCTGGCCTGTACCCCAGTGCTTGTATGCATAAATAAATAAATAAAAATTAAAAAAAAAATAAAAGAATAGAGTAGCACGAGAAGCCCTTCCTTGTGGGAAATACACATGGAATTATTGAGGAGCGAAGAGGCAGCCTGCAGCTTACTCTCAAATGGTTCAGGGAAAAAAAGCAGCCCGAATATGTGTGATGTCATGTGCACTCAGAGAGGGGGAGGCGAAAGGGTAGGAGAAGGGGGTGGCAAGATGTCCTCACGCAGGGCCCGGGCAGAGGGCAGGCGGCCATTCTTTATACTTTTTGCGACTCTTCTGAGCTGCAGTATAATTTCTGAAATCAGAAATTTTTGCAAATTAAGTTAGGGGGGAAAAGGAACAATACACTGACTCTGATGATTTAACCATCATCAAACTCTCTAACCGTGCCTGTGTCTCCGTGAGATCGAGGACTTCAAGGTGACCAGGGCAGGCTGTGGATGGGCCTCTTGGCCCTGGCACTGTCACAGCCTTGGGAACTTGTTCTCTGGGCTCTAGCCTCGAGGAGCATGATGTCCGCATAGAAGTTTTTCCAGCCCTTCCTTTAGATAAAATATATCGTGATGTCTCAAGAAAGGTCACTGAAAGAGAGGCCTCTGCCAGTGGTGCTTTCTGCTCATCCGCTGGCTCTGAACTAGATCCTAGGGGTTGACTTTCTAGATCCGTTTCTCTTCAGTGACCTTCTAAGAGAGAACGGTGAGTGTTTGGGGCCTGCCCGTGAACTAGCTCTTTGGCTTTGGGTGTCAGTGAACAGGACTCAGAAAAAAATCAACTAACTCTCTTGATACGTGTATAAACTGTTATGTGTCATGGGCAGGGGGAATGGAAATTTTATTCAGAAAATAAATCAGGTCTACAAAATTTGAGTGACACTGGATCAGAATCTCAGGCCCAAATGTGTGCTTCTGAGGGCTTGCTGGCTGGCCCACCACTGGCCTTTTCTCTTTCAGGCAAAACAGAGGAAAGGACTTTCTCCTATGGCAAGTCCTCAAGACACGCGGCCAAGTGGGCTGGATGCCAGCACCACCTCATTTACCTGATGCCATGAGATACAGCCTGAACCCTCTCATTTTTCACTCAGTAACAACATTAGCATTTTTAGGGAAGAGCTCTTACAAAATATGAAAAGCCTCTTAAATGGGTTCTCCTGAACTTCAGCCAGCCCCTCTGTGACGACTCTGTGGCTCAGGACATCCGTCAAAGAGGGAGCTGATGGTCCTGTGTCTAGGCGGGTGGAGACGCCCCTTGTCGAGTCACTGTAAAGATTTACTCTTTTCCCATACAGAAGAGCTGCCTGGTGGCCTCAGCACCAGCAGAGCATGACCAGGTGTCGGTGGTTTTGCATTTGTTTTATGCAAGTCAGCACACAAAGTCTACCCTTTGTGTAGAGCTCTTCCCACCTTCTAGAAATCTGTCTTCATTTTGCAACTGCCCACATGGCCTTTTGGGGACACAGATCCTCCTGGACTGGGCTCTCTCCCCTGGGGGGCCCTTGCAGCTCAGAGCCTTGTCTCCCAGCTTCCCCTTCTGCACCAGTCGTGTGAGCAGCTGGGCCTCTCAGCCCCCAGACTCACCTCCCCAAGGGAGCTGGCTATGGCCCCATACTCCCCACGCCAGCCACTCTCTTGCTCCTTTATGTGTGTGTTAGACAGGACGCTGGCCGTGGCTGGCCATGGCTGTGCGTCACGCTCCAACCTAGCTCCTTGTGAGCCAGGCGGTCACATGTGGAGTGGCCTAGGGTCAGGGGCGTGTGAGCAATCTGCTGCCATGGAGGCGCACGTCCTGCATGGCATTTTGGTCTATTCTGGTGATGTCGCTCTGGTTGGCAGGAAAATGAAAAAGAGGACACCCCAGGGACCCCAGTTCCTGTAAAGAGCTCTGTAGCTGTCTGGTGATGGAATACTTCTACTCTTGGGGTAGCCAGTGAGTCCAGAATAATCTTTTCTTGGAGGTGCAACCAAAGCGCTAGAAATGAAACAAAACCCAGACTCCTGTGCTTACAAGTGCAAACCTGAGCCCTGGATGTGCCCGCTGGCAGTGGTGGGCATCGGGAGTCCTTCTGCAGGATTTACAGTAACCAAAGCTTGATTTCCTGGGGACCAGGAGCCAGGTGTCCCCCACCTGATGTATCTCCATGCTCGCTGAGCAGGACTAAGCAAGCTTGACTGAGGCGGACAAGCTGGGTGAGCCGGGGAAGACACCGCTCAGTGCAGAGAGGCCTCAGACACGGGCTCCCTGACATGAGGAATCAGAGCCCCTTGCAAACATCTCAGCGATGGCCGGCTGGCCTCGGCTGGTCTCTGTGACATGACCAAATGCTTGCAGAGAATTTTATCTGCCCTGAATTAAATCTGTACACACCTTCTGGCTTTTTAATTACTTTGGAATCGAGGAAATAGCCTCTTCACCAGTAAAGCTCAGTGGCCATTTGGGAGAGTCGCTTTATGGACGTCGGCTCTCTGGGCTGGGCTAACCCCGCAGCCTCCAGGACGCAGGGTTACCCGTTCGGTGTTGGGCCACGTGGACTGTGACTGGGGTTCGCTCTGTCCATTCTGTGAGGCACCACAGTGTAGACCATGTCCTGGGAGGCTGCTGGGCGCTTTGAGTGCGCCTATGTGGAATGCGGCCACAGCAGGGGCGGGGGCAGGACACTGGGTGCCCTGGGACAGAGCTTCTTAGTCCATCTCTTTGCCCCTGACTTTGCTGTTCCTACAACTGCTCTTTTGGCTCCTGGCTGTGTCCTCTTGGACACAGGAGAAAACGCTCCGTAGCAGAGGGGGCCTCTCCCTCCCAGGGCGCTCACAGGAGGCTTTTCCCACAGAACCTCTGGCCTTGTCTTCTGAGAGTTTCGGGGCTGATCTTCACAGCCAGAGCCCATGTGTGCTTTCTCTGATTTTCATTAGCGCTCAGTTGAAAACCAGCTGAACAGCAGCACTCCAGGATGCAGCAGGAAGCACCTCTCAGGGCTTAGCTGGAATTCCAGTGACTCCTGCGGCCCAGGAGAACCTGCAGCCAGGTTGCCCTGTACCTACCCCGCTCCTGAGACTTACGGGCCTGGTGTCCACCGAAAGAGGGAAAACATGCCTGTGAACAAGTTCTCCTGAAAGTAAGTGGGGAGGGGGGGGGGGTGAGCAGGAGAAGATGTGTTTTGCGGCATCTCGTTTCTTTGTGGACTGGGACTGACAAGCGAGTGTCCACCTTTAATTTTGCTCCACCCTTAATGCACCCTTAATGCAGCTGTCTCTGTGCTGTTTCTGCAGAAGCTAAGCTGAATGTGAGAAACTATTGTGTTCCTTTCAGATTTTAAGATGGCTGAATAAATATGAAAGGGGATAAAGAAAATCCCCGAAGAATTCTCTACTGAGGTCATTCATCACTGTCTTCACCCCTTTAACCCAGGTTTTGCAGATTGCAAGGCAGGGCTCATGGGCGCCCTGAGTTTGGCTACAGAGAAGGTGCTGGGGGTCCACGGGAGTGGGGGCACATGCAGAAGGCCCCAATTTTAAGTGATGATTCAGGAAGAAGTCAAGTGACCTGATTCACTTTATTGTTTTTTCAGTGGGAGCTAAAAATATCTTGGAAAAATAAAATCGGTAGGTTCACCAACAGCAGTTTTATTCTTAGAGGACACATGAGCATATCTGATGAGGGAGCGGCTGCTCTAAGAATAAAGACCCCAGGAGGGTCTCCTCTGCCTGCTCACGGGGCACCTGTCAGAGGAGACAGATGGGGGCCAAACCAGCACAGTGAAAACGACTGGAGCGAAGCTGCCTTCCCGGTGGTCTTGGGAGCAGAGGCACTGAGGCGACTGCCCAACACTGGCCACGGGATGAGCCCTCAGAAAAGGACTTTGGGAGAAGCAGACCGGCAAGGAGGCACCTCAGACGGCAGGTGCTAGAGTGAGGAGGTGGAGTCTAAGGACGCTCAGCTTATCTCCAGAGAGAGGAGTACCCAGACAGTAACTGGCTGCAAACAGCGTCCAGAGAGCCAGCGTGGTGGTCACGGAGATGGAGCCGCAGTAGGTCACAGATCCCCCGCCCAGCCAGCTGTGAGCCCTCAGGCAAGGCACTCAGCCGTGTGCCTCAGTTCACTCAATTACAAGTTGGGTCAATACACCCACCTCAAAGTGCTTTACGAACTGTGTTGTAAACCACTGGGGAACAGGGACTGCACATGGTGTTTGGTAAATGAATGCGAACCACATGGGAAGAGCCTCATGGAAGGTGGCAGTGCCAGTATGGGGCTGGCACTCTCCTGGCAGCAGGGACAGTGCTGTCGTGGAAGTGCCTGAGCTGGCACCTGAGCTGGTCAGGCCGCAGGGCTTCCACAAGGGCGAGGAAAGCCTGGGGAGCCTGAGATTGGAGAGAAGCGGCCAGGGGCTCAGGGCTCATGCTCTGCGGGCGTAAGAGCCAGCAGCGGTGTCAGGCCCCAGAGCAGACCCACCCTGGCAATCGAATCACTTCGAGGGGCGCTCCGCAGTTCCACTGGGGGGCACAACTGGCACAGACCCTCTTGCAGCCTGGCCTGTCCCTGCTCTCCAGGCCAGCAGGGGCCCTGGCCCCAGTCACCTGGCTGCTCTGTTACTCCTGAAGAGGAACAGGGGCTCTTGTCTCTTCAGAAAAAGGGGTGGGTGGGACCTCAAGGATCTAGGGAAAGGGGGCTCAGGAGACGGCCTGCACCCAGACTCACCACTTTGGGCTTGAAGGGCGGCTGGATCTCCCTGTTCTCCAGCTTCTCCCAGTCGATCCTCCGGAAGAAGGCGTGCTCCCGGACGTCCCGCTCGCCCTCGGGCCCGCAGCCCAGCCGCTTGCCCGGGTGCTTGGTCATCAGCTGGAATGGAGGAGGGAGAGGCTCTAGTGTGCAGCCTGGTTCTCCGGGCATGAGCGCCGCTGCCAGCAAAGGGACGGCCGGGTGTGTCCTCACCCAAAGAAACCGTGAGGTGGTGGGGTGCTCATGCGCCCCTGGCAGGGCCCCCTCCACACGGACGGGCAGCACGTTGTGTGCCTTAAATAGGTCACGATTTTATTTATCAATTTTTTGAGCTGAGAAAAGAGAAACAAAAGGGATTACCTGCCCCTCAAAAGAAAAAAAAAAAAAAAACCAGCAAAGGTGAACAAGAGCAGGCTGGAGTAGACCACCCCCAGCCTGGCCCTGCCTGTCTCCCTGGCGCTGGGCGTGTGTCCAGACGCTCTGCAGGCAGCGCTGTGGCTGCAGAGTGAGGTCAACTCACAAACACAAGACAAACATAGGCCTCCCGGGTGTGATGGTCACTATAAGGAAACAGGGATGGGTTCTGCCCCACAGTCGAACACCAGGAGAGCGCAGATGGTGTCCTCATCTCTGTGTCCTGCACGTATACAGCAGGCACCACAGGCCAGCCTTGCCTGCGCCTCTATCAGAAGCTTGTTCATTGCCTGCACAACAATATCATTCATCAGACTCCTGCAAAAATAAACACCGCGACAAGGAAGATCACTGGTTATTTTCACGCCCAGTGGACACAGGGCTCTCTGGTCTGGTGTTTTGGATCATCTCTGAAGAGCACAGGGACGGGATCTCCCTGCCGACCCTTTGGTCCGCGGTCGTAAGTGGAATCAGGTCTACTCACTCCTTTGCAGATGGAAACGGCCTCCTTGGACAAGGATTTTGGGTAGGAAACATTGTGCTCCATGATGGACTGGAAGAGCTCGTCTTCGTCCTCGCCATCAAAGGGGGGCTGTTCCGGGAAAGAGAAAGAAGAGAAAGTGCTTAGGCGAGTATGTCATCATCACAGGGCACAGGAGGCGGGCGCAGCAGCGAGACGCGGGCTTGCCAGCGGTGCCCACCGTGGCTGAGTCGGCGCAGCGGATGCGTGGGGTGATTTGATTCTCTCTAATTAGGTTGGCGGTTGCATGTTTTACACTTTTTCTTCTGTCCCTTTAATTATCTTGCCCCGGGCAATCCAAAAAATCTTTAGGGAAAATGTTTTGAGTAATGCTTTTAATGATTTGCAAATAAATTATAATTAATCCATTAATCTTGTAATTAGGTGTTATAAATCTAATTATGATCAAGTTGGGTTTCAGACAGCTTTGTGTTTGGAAGGTGGGGGCCGGTGGGGAACGCGAAGGCTTTTGGATTCTGAACATGGGGTGGGAGGGACGCCAGACACAGGCAGGGAGGACCTCCCCAGGCCTGGGAATTCATACCTTGGCCTCTGACCCACTGGGCAGCTGCCCTGCACTGGGCAGTCACGGGAGCTTAGCTTCTACTGGACACTGGGGTGGGTGGCATTGTGTTAACGTGGGAGGTCATGGCTTCACGGTAGCCACATCTGGACCAGAATTCTAGCTCTACTCCCTCCTGGTGGGTGTCCATAGGGGAGTGACTCACCTTCTGAAACAGTTTTCTGATTTGTAAAATGTGAACCCTGATGAGTTTGTAAAGCGAAAGTAGAAAAGTATTTTGTCTTGTAGCCAGTGCTTGCAGGGGCTGTAGAACCCTCAGGGGGAACCAGAGCTCAGGGTGCCCTTGAAGCTTTCTCCTCCGGGAAGTCTTTAATCCTGAGGAGCCTATCAAACTGTCACTCCAGCAGGCCAGCAGGATAAGTGGGCTTACGGAACATTTCTTAAAGTCCCGGTGGAGCATTAACCTGAAGCTTAGTCAGGGGTAACCTCAGAGGGAAAGTCCCCATGCGCTTAATCTTGTTTCGTTTTCCTTCCCATGGAAAAGAGGACACGTGGGCACTGTCACCGTAGATGACACAGTGGGTGGGGGTAGGGCTCGGGAGGGCATCGTCACAGACCTAGAGCAAGCATGCAGGCGGGTTGTCCCCTCCTGCCCAGCCACGGGGTGGGAGCGTTGAATCCAGCAGAGCTTCCCCATAGCCACCCCTACACATCTGACCCCCAACCTCAGCCCCCACCCCCAGCCCCAGTCCTGAATGTGAGGGGCGGGGAGTCAGCACATTAGAGCCACAGAAGTGGAAGGAAAGACTCTGAGTCTATAGAGAACCCAACCTTGGGGCCAGGTGAAGCAGAAGGACTGACCTTGCCTGGGGTGAAGGGTCTGGTGCCAATTATTTTTTGGGGGAATTCTAGAAACCTATATAAATGGGCCTCTTTTTCAGGTGAAAGTACCTGATGTAAAGACTGTTTAACTTGGTTGAACATGGCGAGTTGGGGAGGGGAACTAAGAGGAGTCTGCTGAGAATGAGTCAGTCGAGCAGGGCCAGCCTGAGCCCTGAGTGAGTCTCCATGGGCGGCGGCGACAGGGCACCTGGGGTGCCAGCAATACAGTTGGGAGCAGAGCTGCATTGGGAGTGTTGGCTGCAGACTGTCACCTGTGTCAGCAGCGGAGGCGTCACTTCTGGCTGCAGAGGGCAGGAACTGGGGCGGATGCACTCAGCCAAGAGCACCAGTCCATTCTCTACATCTCCTCTGCCCAGAGGGTCTGGACGCCCCCTCCAGGCAATGGATGACAGTGTGGTGGAAGTTCAGAGCTCCTTTCCAATTAGCTTGGAGCCCCCAGGGCCTTGGTTTCTGGAAACTGTGTTTGAGTCTTTAATGACACCTCCAGACACCGGAGGTGTTGGGGTTCTCAGTTCTAGAAGTCACATGGCAGCTCTTAACCTTTAAATAAACAGTGTGCGGTTCCTGGATGAGACAGCAGGCAATCCTGCATCCTCTTCCTTCTGAACACCTGTTATACCAGCAAAGCAGCTCCTCTTTCCTAATAAATGATCTACGCGCGTGGCTGTGTTTTCTGCATGGAGATTCTATAACTAAAACAAGCATGGTGTGGTTTCTGCTCTGGGGAACACCTCCAGGGGATGCCATTCACTCTGAATTTGCTTTGTGCACAGACTCTACACGTCACAGGTTCTGCTTCTGTATAACTGCTGGACACCTCACCACGAGTTCCCTTGGGGTCTTCAGTGTCAGGAGGAGCTCCATAATTTTCACATTTCAGAGTCAAAGGAAAACCTGGGCTCCTTATTAAAGAATTTCAAGATGGCAGCCATGCAGCGCCAAGCTAGATGTATCGGACTCTTCAGTCTTGGGCCTGGAGCCCAGTTGCATGCCCTAGAAATTGGCTGAAGATGGCCAAGGAGAGACAAAGGAACCAGGTGCACTCACCGACCTCTCCAGAGACACAGGTGTCAGCAGCTGGAAGGATAATTCAAGTCGAAAGCCTAGGAAACTTTCTTATTTTCAAGTTCCAGTGCATCAATTGGATCTCCTTGCTTTTCACTGACTGCAACAGACATGTTTTCCCTGCAGCCCCAGCGTTCCTAGGCACTCCTCTGCCACCACTGCACCAGACGGCCCAGGTGGGCCTATGTGTCCGCAGACACTTAACAGCCGCTTCCGGTGGCGTGTTCTAATAACTAATAACTGTAAACACCTCCGTGCATATCACTTTTTCTTCTCTGGATTACTTGCTAGGAATAATTTCCCAGGTGAGGGATTAGGTTGTAAAGGATGTGAGCATTTTGGTGGCTCTTGTTAAGTGTCCGCAGGTCACCCCTGGAACATTCTTCAGGTGAATGCTTGCTCGCAGGCCTTGGAGGTGAAGGCGGTCCATGGTGAAAAGTTATAATTAGATTCATTATCCTCCCCAGAAAGCCAGTTACTGAGCCTGGGACAATGGGGCGAGGAGGAGTACATGTTGCCACAGGTCCTTAGTACAAGACCATGGCACCTTTCTCCCCAATTTCCCCAGTACTGGAATTATTTTACCATTTCCATAAATCTGGACTCTGTTTCAAGCTGAGACACCTGTTAACAAAAGTCTTGGCTTCTTGCAGAAATTCTCTGAACTGGGGGTGTCCAAGTGTTAAGAGGGTCTCCATCTTAACAATATGTAATTGTGAGTTTTAAACAGACGAGTGAGGATTAATGGTCCACACCTTCCAAAATGATCCCCCAATCCCTTCCTAGCGTGTGTGGCCATGGGCCCCCGCCAGGTTTACCTGCAGATCAGCATGGCTGGGTGCGAGCAGGAGAGCACCCAGGGCCATTCAGGCTGAAGTGCTGGGATAAGGCACAGATCATGGATTCAGCAAAGCACCCTGGCAGAAAGGACACAGAGAGGAGGGCGGGGCCCTTTGTGATGAACACCTGTGAACACGACACCCCATATGCTTATTAGGGTGTTGGGTGAGCACTATTTATGTCTGAAAGTCATATTCATCAAGCCACCCAGGCACTGGAGAAGACTCAGGCTGCTTATATGTCACCATCCCCTCCGCTGACAACAGCAAAGCAAATGAGGAGAGAAGCAATAAACTAGTTTTGCTGCTCATCTTCAGTCCTCTGTGACTAAAGGGAACAAATCTAGACCACAGCCCGTCAATGACTTTATAGTCAATCCTACTTTTCAATAATAGCCCCTATCCCCTCTGCCAGGTCTCTGAGGTTCCCGCAGCTTGGACGGGCTGATATGCCAAGGGAGTTGATTATCCTTTGTGGGCCCAGCCACGGGTCAGGGTACGGTTACGCTAGCATGGGGGTATCAACAAGGAAGACAGAAGGGGCGGGGTGAACACTGCTGGCGCCAGGCACAGAGATGGCTCGGAGGGCAGCCATCACCTGGGCAGCACCTGTGGCCAAGGAGGGTGTCCTCAGGGGTCATTTTTGAAGAGTTCCAACACCTTCAGTGACAAGGGATAGACCCCATAGGGAAGGCTGACTTTGAGTAGCAGGATGGGAAATCACGAAAATGTGCCAGAATGTCATGGAACCACTGGGGGTGGGAAGAAGGGGCTGGAGTAAGGGGAACCCTAACTCAGACCTGGAAGTCAGCCTGGATTCCATCTGCTAGTGAGGTGGGACCTCCAAGTGCACCCAAAGGGGGCTGTCCTGCAAGGGTGCTGCATTTCCTGAGCTCTCCCCTAGGGAATGAGGTCCTGGGAAGGCCTGGAGAAGGAAGGTGGGCAGGACAGGCTGGGAGAGGGTGACGGCTCTGCTGCACGCCGGGGCTCGGCTCTTCCATCCTAGCCCTCAGCTCATTTTTCTCTTGTAAAGGGCCCTTGGAAACAGATGGACTCTTTCCACCCAGCCCATTTTGTTCCTGGCATATGCAAATGAGGCTCTTAATGAAAGCAGGGCTTGTTTTCCTCACTCCAGAGTCAGAACATTCAAGTGGGATCAAGGAGGGGAGCTTAGCTTTTTGTGCCTTCCTGAGCACTCCCGGTGGGGGGGGGGGGGGAGGGGCCGCCAGTTCAGTCAAATTTTATTGTCAAAATTCTAAAGAGGGGAAATTAACTGAAGGAGCCAGCAACTTGTGTTTTGCCAGCTGTTGTCTCAGTGACAGTGGTTCTGTATAATCTGTTTTCGTGTGTTGACAAACTGAGGTATTGGGCCTAAGAAGAACCTTTTTTACTGAGGAGAAAAGCCTAAAAGAATCATAAGACAGCCACTATTTAAATGTCACTCAAGTTTTAACATTATCGAGAAGTATTGACCAAATGCAGGCTAGTACCTGAAATTTGTTGGTATCTAAAAGGCTACTGTAGGCACTGAAAGATGTGAGACACCATGAAAAAGGCATAAAGGAAATCTTGCATATGGCCTCCCCCCTCAGAATGAAATCAGTGGTTTTACAATGCCCTCCATGCCCAAGCAGGCCGCCTCTTTCTTCTCTGACCTCAGGATTCCTCCTCCGCCTCTAGTCCACTCGTCTCTAGTTGTATCAGTGGCCTCCTCATCATTTTATAAACACGGCTGCACACACCCAGGGCCTTTGCACTTGCTGTTCCCTCTGCCTGGCAGGTATTTTCCCCAGTAATCACATGGATAGTCTTTCTCTTCCTCTGGCCTTAACTCTATCATCTACATGAGGTCCTCCCTGGCCACCCTAGTTGAAATTCCAATTCCCCCAACACCTTATCTTCCTTTCCTTGTTACTCTTCTCTTAGGTTATCACCAGCTGCTCTATATTTTCCATCTTTACTTTGCTTATTCTCTCTCTCACTGACCGTGTCAAGAAGGTAAGGCTTTTCTTTAATCTGGTTCATGGCTGTCACCGTGTTTGGAGTAAGTATTCAATAAATATGTATGGACGGAACAAGTGAATGAGTCAATGGTTGTAATGTCGGCGAAGGTGATGTTCTCTCCGGAACAGAGACTTCTTTGGGTGCCGCTATGCTGTTTGATGTGGGCACTTCATTCCCAGGAAGGCTTCTGGCTGTGGAAGCTCAAACTCCTTGGCACCGTGAGTCTTCAGTTGAGTCATGAATATGTTCTTAGAAACTGACTTTAAGCGAAATGAGGTGTAATGAAACCAGGTCCTTGAGTAACATCATTTTGCTCAAAGTTGGCTGGGGATTTTTTTTTCTCATTGATGTCATAAAGAAATGTCAAAGGAAGTGAGGTCATTTGAGCACCTGCTGTGCTTGAGTGCTGGGGGCTGCAGAGGCTGCCCACTGCAGACTCACTTTGAGGAGCAATAGCAGAGGTCTGGGAGGTGCTGCCAAACCTGCTCCCTCATCCAGATCTCAGGGACACGGTACTTCCAAGTCCTGTGTGCCTCCGTGGGACGGACCATGTGGCTGGTGAGATGCAGGCAGGAGGAGTGCATCTCTAGGCTTGGCCCCACCACATCCTGGGCTACTGCCCTGGTTTCTCTTCATTGGCTGGTTGCATAATAAGGACTTGGTGGAGGAACCTGAGGTTTGAGATGGTGGAGTCATTTCTTCTTCCAATGGATGGCAGAAGTCTGGGTGCTGAATGACTAAGTAGATGGGCGTCCCCCTCCTCATTCTCCAGACAGAACCATGAAAGAACATGAACTAAGTCTGTGTTGTGTTACGTCACTGAGATGAGGGGGTAACTGAGCTGGTGGTGACTTACACTGCAGTGATACAGACATCAAGGTCATTATATTAGGAAGTGCCACTTCAGGCAGGAGCACCTGAGAGATACCTAATTTACTATTCTGACTGGAAGTCAGTCTTGCTGGATGCCAGTGAAAATTACAATGAATTGGCAACAGTGAGATGGAAGAGATGGGGAGAAGCTAGGAGGCTGCTTCAAGTTCAGTTGTCTTTTTTCTTTACTAATAATGGTGATTATAGACATGGGTTCTGGACAAGCCCAGTCCCAGCACTGAGGTACCGAACACTTAAAGACCCTCGTTGGCATCCAGGTGTAGCAGGCTCTGTGTGTAACGTGAAAGTCACACAATCTACACGCCAGGCCGGAGCTTTCCATCTGATGTTTGTGACTAGGAGTCATTCTGGGCACTGTGGATCCAATCCCTGTGAAAGCGGGACTCTCTCCCACTTCTATCTGGGCTAGGGAAGTCAGAACGCATCGGACACGCCGCTCTGCCAGGTCCTTCACCGTGGCCCTGAGCTGAAGCACTCACACCGTAAGCAACAGACCAGTCAAGACAGTGAAACATTACCTGTCCAGCCAGCATTTCATAGAGCAGGACACCATAGGCCCACCAGTCCACAGATTTTCCATACGGCTGATAAGCGATTATCTGTGTGAAAAAATAAATATGTCATAGGAATAAATATGTCATTTACATTTAGAAGTCAACCAAAGAGCCTGGGTGAGAACAGCTAAGTCAGCACGTAGGCATTACACACTCAGATCATGCACGTGAGTGGGGCAAGATCTCTTACCCAGGGACAAGTGCCCTTCAGACCAGACACACCGAGAACTCTCACCCATAACTGGTTGCCCCAAACCCATCTGGAATCTACCTTCTGAATCTACCCGTGGATGATGCCACAGTGCTGGCTGACGGCTTAGTCCTCTCCACTGGTGAAAATGATTTGGGCACCGAGGGGGACTTAATTTTTGAAAAAGTCAGAAGACCTTAGGTCTGGTCATGACCTATGCACATTAAACTGTGCAATGGAATTTTTCTAGAAGTTACAGGGATGATGACGATCATACAGGAAGACGGACGAGGAATGGCTAGAGCAAAATTCTAGTCTTCTTGTGCTGCGCATAGTTCTACAGTATCTTTTGTACAGTGAGGTTTTAAAATGTTCTGAAAAAGAGATGTAAACTATAACAACCAAGTGCAAATTTGAACCTTGTTTGAAACTTAATTCAAACAGGAATCAGGAAAACTAACAGAGGTTTTAACATTTGATGACATTAAGAGAATATTGTTAATATTGTTAGACCAGACAGAATGGTGAGAAGTTAAAAGTGACCTTTTCAGTTAGAGATGAGAATGTTAGGGAGAGAGAAGAAGCCCTGATGGGTGAAATAACAGGATATCTTAGATTTGTTTTAAATATGTAAAGCAAGGAAGGGGAGTAATAGATGAAATGAGTGGGCAAAACATAAACAGTTGTCCAACAGGGGCCTTTTCCTCGACTCCTTGTACAGTTGTGGCTCTCAGAAGCACTAGGATGATCTTATAACCTTCCGTGTGGGAGGGAGGGAGTATGACCGATTTGATTTTCTAAGTGTGACATGCTTTTTAAAACCCCAGCTCTGTTCCCTCCTGGCGAGGCTGTGTTCCTAGTGCAGGCAATTCCCAGACCCATGGATCATCCCCTGGCACGGAGGCAGGACTTATTAACAGGTACTCAACATGACTGTGCTGCCATTGCGCATACAAATTTGACTTTGAAATGTTGCAGACTATTTTTTTAATGGTCCACTCTGTCTAATTAAGTATCCCGGGACATTAGCAAACTTTCTGCACGTCTGCCCATCTCCATTTCTTCAAGGTATTACTAATGTTTCCCCTGGATGAGAAATCCATGCTCCCATGGCTTATCCACGCGTGGGTGGCAATGAGTGGGTACACTTTGGGTTTGGCAGCTTCGCTTATTTCCTTGACAAGAAAATGATAACCAGTGGAACCTACAAGGAGGTCTTTATTCCCTTTTAAAGCTACATTTGTTCTTTTCTGAAAACCTGGAGAAAGCACACACACAGAACACCAAAATACCCTACCAAAATGAGTCTCTAATCTATTACCTGGAAATGATGCACGTCATTCTGTAAATTAATGGATCAAAGGAGTTGCTTATTTTTATAATCTTTGATAGAATGGGAAATTCCCCTTCAAAAAAACAGGACTGACTTATACTTCCAACTAATAGCAGTTTCATCATCTTTTCTATCATTCATGTTTTAAAAAAAAATAACCTTTAAAAAAATTCCATGAACCATACCTATGAGAGAAAAACTACAATAAAAATATTACATTTTCTTACATATTTCTTACAGCTCAAACCTCTTCTGTTTTCCTAGGCAATATACCCATGGAACGCTTCTTGATAAGGAAGACTTTCCTGAGCACAGAGATGAATATTTTTTTGCCTTGTTTCCATTTCCCACACAGTTGGGGCCTCTCTTCAACACCACTTACCAGCAGTATAATCAAACAGTTCCTCTGAAGAGTCTACCCTGATAGATGCTTAATAGACATTGTCTCCTCTGATTTTTTCTAGTGAGGTAGATAATATAATTATTCCCTTTTCTCAGATGATAAAATTGAGGCTAAGAAAGAGAATACCTCAATCTCCAGGTTTGCTAAGTTCATAAGGGGCAAGGCAAGAATTTGCATTCCTGCTCTACATCAGTTCTTTATGGCTGTTCTAGAGGGTTCAGCTGGAACTGACTTAAGTCTGATTAGGCAACTTCCTCACTCTAGTCTTTTATGGTGTTAGGGACATTTAAATATTCACTCACCTCTAACTTAACTTAGAGAGAAAGCACTGCTTTTAGCACGACCCTTAAATCTCTGTACAAGGCAGGTGGGTTTGAAGTGGAAAATGTCAGGCTGACCTGTTGATTAGCTGAAGTTGGGACATAGTCTATAGACCGAAAGTTTCAGGGCACATCTGATAACCCTTAAGGCCACATGCACCCTGATTCATGAGTCATTGATCATTCGTGAATGAGTCCAGATGATTATACCCCTTCTTTAATCAATATTTATTCTATAACCTGTAGCTGCTCAGGCCTCAGACTTTGAGAGACATCTCTGAGCCTGCCGATGTAAAACCCATGGCGTAAATAAAGAACTTCCCTCCTCCTCTCTGAGTGCTGCTTGGTTTCCCGATGGAATTTCTGCCATAACAGGGTGAGGCGGGCTGTTGCTTTGGGCCTGGGAGTCAGCTGTGGGCTGATCTAGGCAGGAAACCACAGCAATCATCACTGTTTTTCAAAGTTAGAAGGCAGTTAATGACTATGCCTCATAAACACAGGATGACTATATAATTTTCTACTTACCTAGATTAAAAAATTGTGTAAAACACAAAATTAATGAGAATATGGACAAGCATCTCAATGTAGACTTTCTGACGCTAGTGTTCTATTTTTAATCAGTGTATCATTTTACCTAATATGGGAGACGTTGCCATGAGCATATGTGCCTATTAATCATTTGTTTAATGCATAGTAAATAGTAAATAAACCAATGGATATATGAATGGGTAGATGAATGAGTAAATGAACTTACATGTGTTCGGATCTGTTTCTTTCTTGTCTTTCCATCTATTTCTTTGGGAATATTCTCTATTTCCTGCATCTAATGGGCAGGAACCTCAACAACTAGAAATGTGTAAACCTTTGTGGAAATACAAAGTGTTCCCCAAATACAAGTATTCTACCCCAGGGCACCCATGCTTATTCAGAAAGACCGGGGGGATAGTGAAACGAATGAATGGAAAGGGATTTTTGCTTGCAAACTGTAGGGTCTTATTCAAGCAATAAGAACTATTAGAGTTTTGACCAGATGTTAAGTCCCTTTCCTTAATCTTAGTGGGAAATCTGCAGTTAGTCAACTAGAAAATAACATTTTAAAAAAGACTTGAACTGAAGGTTAATGAGCCCAACTTTCTTCTTAAAAGTATCAGAGAACCCGATGTCTCAACTTGGGGTTATTCTCTGAAATGATACTATAAGAACATGTGCCAGGTTTTCCACAATTGTCTCATACACCTTCATCCCATCAATGGGGTCTTTGCAGAGCTGCACGCTGCGGGAAATGTGAATTCCCTAAAGCAAACCTTTGCAGAGAAGCAGAAGCTGTGCAATAGGCCACATTGTTCTCAAGATGTTCCTGGGTAGAAAGAATGCTAAGGAAGAATCCCCTAGAAAAAAATTAACTTACTTTTACTCAGTGATTATTAAGATACTTCTCTAACAAATCAATCCAAAGTAAAATATCAAATATAGGAAAATGAAGATCTAATCTACGTAGGATGTCTATTTCAAATGAACTGTGTTGTCCCTTGTTCTATCCTTGGGTCTAAGGCATTACAGGCTGATTAAATACTGGATTTCCACCACAAACCAACAAAAAAGAATCCATTTCTTTGAGAGGAGTCACAGTATAGACTTTGTTTTTCCATTCTCCACTTAGGACATGCTTAGTGCTTTAGGTAGTTTACTATTTATTATTATTATTTAAGCAAAGGATTGCCATTGCTTATTGCCACTGCAGTGAGGTGGATGATTCCATTTCGATTCTAATGTTCTGAAACCTCTGTTCATGGGCTCAAGGGTAAGCTTGCCACTGCGTGAGTGGGTGAAAGAATCTAAAGAAATGGGCAATAGTACTGCCATATCAGAGAGTAAATTAAGAGTCAAAGAGCAAACCCCCAACGTCACAGAGTTTCCTTCAGTTCATGCACTCCCCTACATTTCCCAGCCTCCCCTGCTCTTGGATCACATGACTACTTCTGGCCAGTGGACTGAGAGGAAGGGATGTTTCACTTCCTGCTTGAGACCATTATAGAACAATAGAAGTCCTCTGTGTGGGAGTTAAAGCTGAGCCCCTCTACAACGCATGTTATTTAACGCAAGGAGGAAAAATTATTGCTATTGCTATTTTATAAGTGAGAAAACTGAGATACAAGAAGCTTGAGACTGCTCCAAAGTCATCAGTTAATAAGTGGTACTCTGAAAATTGGCATGATTGTTTTAAATAACAGGATTTATGCATCCTACATGTCATCTTATATTGGAGCTAATAAAATATTACTAGATGTAGTTTAAGATTGAGTTTAAAGAGATTGGAAATCATTTTAGTTGTTGGAACTATATTTCAAAAGCACTTGAATAAAATTTGTTCTGATAACTATGTTACAGGCAGTCCCTAAAATCTCTTTTGTTTAAAATCTCCATGTTTAGTTTGTTTGGAACACAAGCAGAACTGATGCACCACATTGCTGTGTGAGCTCAGGCGAAGCATCAGGAGGCTGAACCAGAGAAGTCACACTTTATTTCCCATTCCACAGTCTACCAACTAGAAGCCTCTTCTTGGGTGGGGGAAATGCCACCCACTTTGGAAAGCTGTCAGAAGCCAAGAGTGTGGGAACTTTCCTCTGATCAGAGTGAGTCAAAATCCTAAGTCATGGTCACCTGAAGTGGCTTTTTTTTTTTCCTTTGGACTTACATCCCTTTGGTCCAACTTGGTTCTCCTTTTCTGTTTCTACATTTAAATTTAACTCCACCCTTCCTGCTAATAACACCCCCCCCCCCTTTTCCTCAAGGCTGACTAGAGTAGAATGCCAATTGCTCCTTTTATTTTTGGCAAGGGCATTGGTTAGGCCCTGGAGCATGCCTGGACCAATATTACCACATCCCTCTAACACCTCGGGCCTTCAACTGTACCAGCGGGGTGGGTTTCAGAATTCAGTGGGAGCCCTTCTGCCTGGAGAAGTTACCAATCTGTCACCAGTGGCTTGTGCACTCAGTAAAGTGGGAGAGGGTCCAAGGTAGATGGTGTGACTCCACAACTGCAAAATCAGCTTGAGAATGAAGCATACTGTGCCCTCAATGATCAGTTCTACCACTAACACCTCCAATTACCCAAAACCTGCAAGAGAAACTGTGTTCTGGAACCCCGCTCAGGGCAAACATTCCAATTCGTTGGGTCAGCATGCTGGTTTCAAAAATTCCTATGAGCTATCCAGACCCACACTGTCCAATCCAGTGGCAACCAGTCACATGTGGCTACTGAGCATCTGAAGTGTGGCCAGACGAAACTGAGATGTGCTCTAAGTGTAAGGTACACATCACATGCCAGACTTCTTAAATAAAATATATTGAAATAATGTCACACTACTTTTTCTAACTTTCTGCTAAATACAGTTTTGGTTTGCACTTTATTCCTAGGGGATAAGTGTTGCTCTACAGCTGCTGAGCTCCCTGGACTCTCACCGCCCACTGTGGCTCCCTGGCTCTTGTTAACCTAGAGAACCAGCTGTGGGCTCAAAGACTACAGGATGGTGAGGCCCCCTTGCATCTGTCTCCTAGGGAGACAGGAGCAGGTGCCTGGCACTTGTGGGCCCACGGAGGCTCACAGCCAAGTCCTGGGCTGCCTGGCACCCCGAAGCCCCAGGCAAGGAGTTGTGATGGCAATCTGGTTTCCGATAGTGGAGAAACTCACAAAAGGAGAGGCAGGCTTGGCAAGGAGGGTTGAGTTGGCCCCTCTCCTGCTGCACATGGGAGGCTGAACCTTGGCTTCCAATACAGATCCCCGACAGAGTCACTGTCATTCAGTTTTACTGTGATTTGTCGCTGTGATCATCATCATTATACTTCTATGAGCCAATTGCTTGGGGGAATGTCAGGATGTTACAAATGGCGGCCTGTCTTGTAAAAGTGAGATATGAATGAGCTTTCTCCCAGCCTGGGCATTGGACCAGGAAATGAAAGGGACTAGGGCAGCGTCTCCTTTCTTACTAGGCCAAAGGCCTCAGCAGCTGGAAAGATGCCATCTATCCTTGTGGGCTCTGCCAGGGCTACACATCTAAAGTCCCCCCAACCCCCCCAAGGAGGAGAGGGCATCAGAAGCTTTGCTGGCGAACTTGGAGGCAGGTTGGTAAGGTCGTAGATGCCACTGGCAATGTGACAATGACTATAAATAATCAAGGCCCCTTCACATCTGCCACTATGTTACCAGGCTCTGTACGTTAGCTCAATGGGTGCTCCTCAGGTCCTTAGATGATGGGGGTGCTCCATTTTAAAGGTGAGGTTAAGTAATTTTACAAAGCTTGTAAAGTAGCAAAGCTGGGGTTTAAGTTCTGGCCATTCTACCTCGGCACCCACATTTTGGATCATTTTTCTATCCAGAAGGCTCACCTGTGCTTACCCAGTGTGGGTTCCTCGACAGCTATGGTAGGAACCAGCCCAGTCAAGACGACTCTTGCCAAAAAGAGGTTTATCGCCAGTGAGCTGATATATGGAACGCCACACTGCTTAACATCAGAAATAAGAACTGGCCCTGGCCCCAGAGGCAGGCGAAAGAGACACAAGGCAAGAAATTAAACCAGCTCACAGGAGGATAAAGTAAGGACTTTGGTATTTGAGAGCTTATTAATTATATGCATTAAATGCGCTGGAAAAATGATGCGCACCTGGAAATTCTCATTCAACAATGGACCTTCCATCCATTTTTTCAGCAACTATTATTCAATTACTCTGTGCTGGACACTGTTCCAAGCACAAGGGAGAAAACTGAATGAAATCGCTAAAAAATACTTGCCCCCGCCCATGTGGTTAATTTTACTGGAAAAGAAAACTTTCAGGTTTCTTTTTCTCCCATGGAATTAGCATGAAAATGTTTCCTTCTTCCCCTGCTCCTTTTCTAAACTAATTGCACATTCCAGGCTGGGCAGTCCGCTAAGCACAGGGATCACACATCTAGTGCAAAAAGGACAAAAACATTAAAATGTGTTATCTTGCATCAAGGACCTTAGTTTGTCGCCTGAGAAATACCTGAAATATTTGGAGTCTTTGCAAAACGCATCATACAGAAAAATGTTCATAAAAAATATTACTGCAGGAGGGGAAAGAGTTTAGAGTCCAAACCACAGATTTTTGTTTAGTTGAAACCTAGTTTTCCTGGAATTGGAGAGAACAGAGAATGATTTCTCTAGTGGTGATTAAAATGCTTTCCAGGCAAGTTAGGCAGATCTTTCTACTTCCTGGGCTTCCTGCGAGGAGGGGAAAGGAACAGGAGGGCCACCTATGTCCTGATCCCCCAAATGGTGAGGAGGGGAGAAAACGTTACAAAAACGGTTTGCAGTAAGTAACACTGGATTTATTTTGTACCAGTTGCTACTGGTACAAAAGAAAAAAAAAAAAAGACAGGAAGAAAGACAGGAAAGGGGGAAGGGAGGGAGAAGCTTTCAGCTTACTGATTCCCAGATCCACCCCATGATCCAATTTAGACAGGAAAGGCCACACAGGCTGGCTTTTTAAAATTAAATACACAGTTCTCATATAGCCCCTGTGTCTACACATACCATTTCCCCTGATAGAAATCTCACAACACTCTGGTGCATTCGTCACAACTGATGAAACTTCTGACACGGTCACCCAAAAGCCAGGTTTACATCAGGGTTCACACTTGGTGTTGGACATTCTATGGGTTTTGAAAATGTATCATGTTATGTATCCACCACTGTAGTATTGTACAGAGTAGATTCACGGCCCTGGAAATCCTGCCCTCTGTCCTGTCACCCCTCTCCTTCCCATCGCTGATAACCACTCTTCTTTCTGTCTTGCTTCCACAGTTCTGCATTTTCCAGAAAGTCCTAAGCTGGAATCAAACTGTGGGCAATCTTTTCAAATTGGCTTCTTTCACACAGAAATACACACTTAATTTTTTTCCATGTCTTTTCATGGCTTGATAGTCAAGGGTTCTTCAGTGCTGAATAATATTCCACCATCTAGATGTACCACAGTTTATCTGCTCATTCAGTAAAGGACATCTTGGTTGTTTCCAAGTTTTGGTAAGTACAAACAAAGCTTCTAAGAACATTCATGTGCAGGATTTTTGTTTGGACATGTTCTCAACTCATTTGGGCAAATACTTGGCAGCACAGTTGCTGGACTGTACGGTAAAGGCTATATTTAGCTTTGTAAGAAAGTGCAGAAGTGACTTGTCAAGTGGCTGTATGAATTTGGAAGGAGTCCCAAATAAATTCTGAACAAAGCCCCAGCCTTTTGATCTGAAAGGCCAGGTTATATGACGCTAGAGTTCATGGACCCCCGAGATTTCCTTCCCCTGTGGAGAGACCTGGCCCACTGCACTTCTCTTGCCAGTCTCTTGCAGCACATCTGGCCTGTGTGTCCCAGCTCTGCCACACTGTCCTCTGAAAATAGCCGCCCAGCGACGTCTCCAAGGACAGGGGTTGCACCCACCAGGACGGTGGTGTCCCCAGGAGGAATGGACACTGGGAAGAGGCCCACGTAGCCTCTGGGAGTGCCCAGGCTCCAAGCGGCCCCTCCCTTTGGCCCCACAGCCCCCTAACCTATAAGGGGTGCTAAGGCTGGAGGAGGGCCTGAGAAGAAGCCTCAGAAGTTGGGGATGGCAAAGTACCGCCTGCCGGCTAAACCCAGCTCGCCTCCTGTTTGTGTACAGCTGTGAGCTAAGCATAGTTTCTACATTTTTAAATGGAAACTATTAGTCTTTTTGGCAAGAATAGTTGCTTAAGTTTGCCTCTTGGCAAAATCCAAAATTTAGATGAAGCAAAGTCTAAAATATTTACCATCTAGCCCTTGGCAGTAAAAGCTGGCTAATCCCAGTTCTAAAGCACAGGACAGGGGTCCCTCTTTGCCTGGTCCCTGGACCCCTGAGATTCTCCCTTCTGGGTGCAGTGGTGAAGATGCTTCTATTGCCCAGCACAGCTCAGAATCACCTGCCTCCAAAGATGACGTCCTGGGATGGCTGCAGGCCTGTCCGCCTGGCCGGCCTCCTGCAGCAGGACAACACCACTGCCCCAAGACGCAGCACTCATCACCTCCCCTAGAACCTGGGCTGGTTCTGGGACTTCTTTGACCTACAGAATGTGGTGGGAGTTAAGTTCCAGGGGCCTTAAGGCTTCTGTTTTTGCCCTCCTGGGAGCCAGTCGCCAAGCTAAGCAGCTCTGAATAACCTGTTAAAAGATGAGAGACTGGACGGAGAGACAGACGGAGCAGAGGCGCACCAGCAGGGTCTTGGGCACAGCCTACAGCCTGGGGCCATCTTGGATCCTCCAGTGCCAGCAGCGCTGTGGCCACCGGCATGCCCGAGGAGCCAGCCTGCCGAGTCCTGCCCTACGTATGTCCTGGCTCCAGAGTCACAGTTTGGACACAGGGGCTCTTATTCTACTCCGTTTTGGGGTAGCTCCCCAGCAACAGAGAGCTGAAACAACCGCCCTCTAGTGGCAGACACGAACGGAGGGCCTCAAGCTGAGCTCTGTGGGCCAAGCTCCCTCCATCTCAAAGTTATGCTGTTGATGTGCATGTCACAGATGTCACCCCAACTTCTTAGAAGAGCAGAACCAGAGCTGGAGTTCACCACTGGCGCACTTCCTGCAATCGGGACGTTTCCTTCAGGGGGGACATTGAGTCTACCGTAGAGTGGACTGGACCCATCTGGTGACAGCTGCCCTGACTTCCAGTCTCTATCCAGCTCAGCCCACCTCACTGGTCTCTCGGGTGGCAGGGGCTGGGATAAAGCAGGGCAGGATTTGTGTCTTGGGGAGGGGATTGCCCCCCTTTGGAGACCTCATTATCTCAGGAGCTGAGTGTTCAAAATGTTACCCCTGCTTCTGAGCAGAAGAACTACTTGCATGGTAAGAGGATAAGCAGAGGGTTAGGAATATGTCTTGTGCCTGTAAGAGCTTTATTAGCCAGGAGAAAAGATTTTCTAGAACTGGGCAGTGTCCCAGGCTAGCATGTGTTTATAGATGTGTTGGTTTCAGCATTAGGTCATCCACTGAGGGGGGACTGGGCCACCGATGGCATTAGAGCTGCAGGCCTGCAGACTGGGGTGGGCGGCCAGCATGCCTGCTGCCCAGGAGCCACGGACAGGTGACCTCTCTGCCCGCTCCAGGTCTCCTTTTCCTTGTCCGGAAAACAGGCTAACTCCTCTCCCCTGAGGACGATGGAGGAATTAAACGTGCTAATGACATCAGTGATGGTCTACAGCAGGAGGTGAACAGATGGGGCACCCTCTCTGGAGAAAACTGCCCCACCCTGTGCCCAGGTACTTTTGCCAAGTAAAAGGTGAAAATAAATTCAGAAACCTGATCCACTAAATCTCCCGGTGAAAGACCAACCAAAATGCAGCTGGAGAAGAGAGGCGGGAAAACCAGCCAGCGCTACCGGCCTGGGTCTGGGGGAGCAGCACGTCTGCCTTTGGTGGTGGTGCCTTCTCTGGGGGCCACCGGGCCGTGAACCGGCTCAGGATAACAGCTGCTACCGGGAGGCCAGTGGGCCAGCCTGGGTTCAAGGTCCAGGACAGCCCTGAACGGGGCTCAGGGACACACAAACCGACACCCACATCATTTGGGCCTAAAGCCAACGATGCCAAGTCTGCAGAAGTGGCCGAAATTAAGCAGTCGAGTGAATGAGGCACTTGGCCCTGGATCTGGAGTAGCCAAGGGGAATAGTCACTCCTGTGAAGGCGAGAGGAAGGAAGCCAAAGAGAAAGTGCCCAGAGAGGGAAAGGCAAGAAGCAGGGGAGAGAGGACACGCCCCGCCAGAGGACGCATCAGGGACACGGGAGAAGGGGGTCGGTGGTGGAAAAGTGGCTGGCACCCGCAGGGGTCGGGCATGGACCAGCGGTGGGATGCTGGGGCAGAATCGGAGGGAGAGGGCCCGAGGAAGGACCGGAGCATAACGTCGTGGGGAGCCACCTTCTCCTGAGATCAGGGCCAAATGGGGAATTATGAGGTGGTTGAAGAGCTGCGAGCAGATGACACAACAGATGAAAGAATAAAGCAACGTAATTCCTAGCAAAGGTCTGGGAGAGTTACCCGCTTTAAGGGAGAACCCACAGGGAAGCCTGGCTTTGGCTCTTTAAATATTTCTTGGAGAGCAAACAGCTGCTTCGTTATTTCTTGCTATGCAGGAGGCAGTGGACTGTGGGCTTTGAGAGGGCAATTGGCCTTTGCTAGAGAGCTCACAGGCCCCGCTTTATCACTCTCGCTCTTCAATCAGTGCTTTCTTTGCTCGGGCTGCTGTGTGGGGCCGGTCAGAGCTGCGGCGGGTGCTGCTCGCTTCTCTCTCCTTTCTTCTCCGTTTGGTAGGTGCTAATTTACTGCCTGGCTGCCAGGCTGCGCACCCCATGGGCTGTTTTTCATTTCACTTTTAGATCCTCTTATATTCTCTATCCCTCTCTTTGAGCCCTTTCCCCAGGGGCCAGGAAAGTGTCTGGGAATGTCACTCTGGGGGGTACCTTGGGCTGTACAGGGTAGCGGGGGTGGGCTCTCCACCCTCAGAGACCAGGTGCCCTCAGGCCCCTGCGGGGTGCCCTCTGTCCTGAGCCACCAGCCTTGCTCATGACCACCTTGGGAGTCTCCTCGATCCCTCCTCCCAGCTCCTGGAGCCCAGCTCTGTTCTAACTCCACGTCTCCTCTTCCACGGGCATCCTGGGAGCCCAGTTACTCCATCCACGCACCCCCGAACCTGGGCCGGGCCTCCTCAGTAAGGGAAGGACAGGTGCTGTGTGGAAGAGAGCAGCATGGGGGAGGCGTGTGGGCTGGAGCAGGGCTGAGGGCCCCCTGAGGTGACACTTTGAGACCCCAGGAAGGATCCCAAGCAGGGTGCATCAGGAGAGCCAAAGCTTTGGAAGAGGCTGGCAGATTTGAGAGGTAAAAAAGTCGCCAATTGGTCGAGAGAGATGGGGGTGAGAGGGGGAAGGTGGGAGATACGGTGACAGAGGATGGAGGGCAGACAACAAAGGGTCTTGGCCCACTGTGAGACCCTGGCTTCTTCAAGAGCCCTAATTCAGAAATGCAGCCCCAGCCAGTCCTGCTGGGCGCCCCAGGCCGACTTGTCACTCTCACTCCTCCCGCCACCCTCTCTGGCTGGACTGCTCTCTACACTCCTGAGGACTCCACCCCTCAAATCAATTTTGACAGACATGGGGCCCCCTTTCTGCATCCCTAACCTGTTCCCACTACTTGGTCAGTCTCTGCAGGAGACACCCTGAAGGCTTCACTTGGACAATCAGCAACGCTCAGCACCCCGATTCTCCCTGTCCCAGGGATACCCCATTCTGCTGAGGTGCTGAGTGGGAGTCGCCAGCTTTCCCACCTCCTGCTTTCCAGACTCTCTTCTGTTCCTTCACCCCCCAAGACGCCTGCTCATTCAGCAGCATCCCACCCCAGGTCATTGCCCGACCCCTGCGGGTATAGGCCAGCTGCAAGGGGGACTCCACTTTCCCACCCTGACCCCCTTCTCCCCTGTCCTCTGATGCATCCTCCTGGTGAGGTGTGTTCTCTCTCCTGCTTCTTGCCTTTCCCTCTCTGAGCACTTTCTCTTTGGTTTCCTTCCTCTTGCCTTCACAGGAGTGACTGCCTAGCTTCTGTCCTTCCACTGACCATGGAGGCTCCCAGAGAGAGGCTTCCCGCCCTGCTGCTGAGCCCCCATGGCTGGGCCCTTCCCTCCCCCACCATCTCCTTGACCTCCACATTTCCGCCTCCTCTGAGTTCATCAGTGTTACCTTCCTGGTACCTGTGACCCACAGCTTCCTAGTTCTTCTTCTACCTTTCTGGACACCCTTAGTTTTTGCTCTTCTCATCCCTAACAAGCGGCTCCTGAAATATGACACTTGACCCCCTTCCAGAAGAAAGATACAGCTGGTGACCCCGAGTCATTTCTCCTAACCTGTATCAGCAATTTTACATAAGCATGCAGACTGGGGCTGCTGTCAAGGTTGGCACCCCTGTAGGCTAGAATGAGAGCCCCCAGGATCAGTCTCCAGCTTTTTTTTTTTAAGATTTATTTATTTATGCATACAAGAGCTGGGGTATAGATCAGAGTTGTGGGAGGTGAGAGGATTCACCAGAGGCAGAGTGGGGAACAGAACCCACAGATCGACCAAAATACACTGCAGAGGGGAGCAGCGGGCGAGGCAGGAGAGGTTTGCTGCGCCATGTGGGTCCCCTCCCTGGCCGGGGATTGAACCCATGCTGCAGTGGCTGCAGATGCTTCACAGTGGGGGGCTCAACCTGCTGCACCACCAGGGAGGCCCTCTCCAGCTTTTTGAACTCATCCAACCCCTAACAGTCACAGGACCTTGCACATCTACTTTTGGCCAGCTGGCGCAGGGTGGCAGTGTGCCTGCAAACTCCCCCTTGGGTTTCCACCATGTTGGATGTGCCATCTGTTCTTGCCCAGGAGAATACTCTCAACCACGTCTCCAAACCCATGTCTCTCCTGGGCTGCAGGTCCCATTTCTAACTGCCTCTGTCCCCGGGAGGCGCTCTCTGCGCTCCCCTTTCCCACTGGGTCCACTGCTTAGTAGGTACTTTTTGAACGCTTGCCTGATGGATGCCACAGGAGTGGGGTGAGGGGCTGATGTGTGGCTGCTTCACTCACGCTTGGCTTCCACGGGCTTTGCCCGCCGGGTCCAAGCTCTGAGAGGAGAGAAGGCCTGAGCGTGACTCGGGCTGAGTCCAGTTCAGATGGCGGAGAGTCCCCTTAAGAGACACCACAGAAGAGATGGTCTGTGCCATCTCTCAGGGGCCATTTTTAAAAATATTTATTTATTTATGCACACAAGAACTGGGGTACAAGCCAGAGGTGGGGGGAAGGTGAGAAGATCCACCAGAGACAGAGTGGGGAGCAGAACAGGCAGATTGAAACACACTGCTGAAGGCAGTAGGGGGCGAGGCAGGAGAGGTATGCTGCGCCATGTGGATCCCCTCCCCAGCCAGCAGCAGGGTTCGAACTCGTGCTGCAGTGGCTGCGGTTTTGCCTCATAGAGCATTGCTTAAACCACTGCGCCACCAGGGAGGCCTCTCAGGGCCATATTTACGGCCCCTCCACTCAGCGGGTTTTCGCCTATGTCTGGAGATAGTGTGATGTGCACAGAATACCTGGGCCCTGAGGTCAGGCTATCTGGGGTCCATCCCCCCTGCCCCTCGGCCTGTGAGCAGCTGTGTGGCCCTGGGCAAGTCACTCACTTTGACCCCTGCTCACGATTAAAGTGTGACCCATGAGAGCGTGGGGCAGAGCAGGCCGTCACCACGACAGCGTAACGTCTCCTTACGCCCTCTACCCCCGCAAGGCTGTGAGGAAGGGATTTGAAAAGCATGTTTAAAAAAAGCTTCACTCCCACGGCAGCAGAAGCTGCTCGGAGGAGCCCCAGCCAGAAGCACACACTACCTGCTGCTTCGCTTTCTTCTAGGAAGAGCGGGCAATGCCTGCCAAGAGTCTGGTTCTTGGCTGCAGGGAGATGCTTGAGCTGTCACAATCTCACATGCTCTAAACAACCGACTTTCAGATGGAGGATTAAAATGGGGAGGGGGGCGCTTGTTCAGTCTTCTCAAGGACTCTCACTGACCCCGAAGAATTCCTTCCATGTCAGAGCAAAGCGGACCTTCCCGGTTGGCTTCAGGGGATATTTCTGATCTGCGCCCCTTCCGTGGTGTCCCATCGGCTCCAAAATCACATCTGTTAGTGCTAATTTCCACCTTAGCACATCTGTGCCCAGTAAGGAGATGCCACAGTATTAATTCATTTCAAGGTTTTTGTGCTTTGCCTATTAAGGAAAATGCCACCTAAGATAATTATTTTGCCTCTGCCTGACAGGAAGATTTACACAGAGGATGGGATTATTCTGACCTATGAGCACATGTAAAAAACTTGAGCGCTTAGGGCCCCTCTCTGCACCACAATTACTCCTGCAGCCTCGTATGCCAAGTCTCCGAGCCTTTTTGAAAAATGCCAGCAAAGGGTCAGACCACCTCAAGTTATAAGCCATGGAGCTTCTAAAGCAGTACAACTTATTCTTCAGTAAAAGTCAATAGAATGTAAGCACAGATTCCAGTTCCTGCTGGTTTGCAAAATGACTTGTCCCCTAAGCTGCCCCACCTTGCAGGCAGGGCCCTTCCATTCCCCACGGTGTGGGGCTGGGCCCAGCATGCATGGAGCATGCAGGGTGTACCCCAAGCATGTGGGTGACTCAAGGTGGAGCGGTTGGGAGGGTGAAGGTCAGGAGGCGGCCTGGGCCTGAGCTCGGGTTGAAGCAGACTCGGTATTCATAGGATATGCCTTGGCCTCAGGCGCTTCCCCCAACAAACGTCTAATGCCACGCTCCCCATGAGGTCCACTAGGAGGACTGAGGGCGAGCTTAGAAGGTGCCCTGCAAAGAGGAGACACTCGGTCAGTGGCAGGTACCCTCTTGTATTGCTGGTACAGTGGTTAAGGAAGAAAGACTTGCAAACACGGACAGCAATTAGGGCCAGCGCATATTAGCCTGTGGATCAAGCATCCCTCTATCTGAAACTGAGTTCCCAGCATCCCTCTCTGATAGGTGTTATTAAGACCCTACCTTCTGAGAGCATGTCCCCAGGATGACATGGCCAGCCCCATGCAGGTGCCCTTTTTTTCTAGTACCTTTTAAATTAATTTCTCAATTCAAAGCATCTTTTCCAGTCCAACCTAGCCTCTGGTGTCCCAAGACATGATCTGGGGTCAGCAACAGCCTGGGCCTTCCAAGAGGCGTAGCAAGAGGCTCATCATCCAACGTGACAAACAACTCGTGAACAATGAGAGGCAAGACCCCCAAACCTGCCGGCAGATAACCCAAACCACAGACCTTGTAGGTAGACATGAGTACCCCCATGTCTTGCAGGTGAAGACATGAAAGGGATAAGTGACTCCAACATGATGACTGCAGTTCTAGAAAGTACTCAGTAGAAAAAGCCAATCTCAAAAGGTTAACACTGCACGACTCTGTCACATGACATGGAAATGACAGAATTAGAGTGCAGAGAACAGAAGGTGGTGGCCAGGAGCTGGACGGCGGCGGGAGGGAAGCCCAAGGTGCCGGTGCTGTGGACCACAGCTATGAACCTACATGGGTGACAGTTGCATAGACCTAAACGGACACATGCACATGAGTACAAACGAAAAGACAAACAAAAGCAAAACGAGGCCCAGCCAGCGAGACACACTGGCAGAACTCTGCAGAGGTGAGCCCCACCCCATGTCCTGCTCCCAGGCTCTGTGAACATGCTGCTTTTACTTGGCAAAGGGACTTTGCAGATGTGATGCAAGATACTGAGGCGGAGATGACCCTGGGTTAATGCGGGTGGGTTCTGGGGAGCCACAGGGGCCTTACAGAAGAAGGCTTCATGGCAGAGTTAGAGAAGGGAGAAAGCTGGTGAGGTGCTCTTCCTCTGGCAGAAGATGGAGGCAGGGGTTGCAAGGCCTGGACTGCACACAGACAGCGTGCAGGGCGACAGTGTTGTCCGGGCTTCTGAAGGGGATGCAAACTGCTGGCGATTTTACTATGACCCACTGAGAATGGTTTTGGGACTCTGACCTCCAGGACTGTAAGATAATAAATGGGTAATGTTGGAATCCCCTAAGTTTGCAGTTATTTGTTACAGCAGCAACAGGAGGCTAATATAGTAAGGAACGAGGAAGAAAAAAGGAAAGACTTCAGTTATTTGTAAGATGCTATCCACGTGGATGCCGTCTTGAGCGCCATCAGGTGGCTGAGGTGGTGCCGGGCACAGGACGCCATCTGTTTGATTGGCAGAGACCTTGTCTGAATGGGGAAGTTCAACACCACCTTAATTCCTGGAAACCTGCCACTCCCTGTCACGGAGCATTTATAGCATCTGGTGGGTGTTGCATGGAGATGGCACAGCTCATCATCACAAACTGCTCCATACGTGTCAGTCACAGTCTGGATAAATCCTGTACAAGAGACTGCAGTTTTCACAGTATGATCTCTATTCTTCATGTTTGAAAAACATGTTTATTTTAGCTTACATTATGCCTGGACATACCAAGGTGTGAATTCTTTTGGTAAGAATTTGTATTAAATACAAATAATACAGTAAGATTGTATCAAGGTAACACGTGTCATTCGCATTTTAGTTTCTTCTATAAATGCCCTAAGTCTATATTTCCATGTTCTCCAGGAACATACCAAACTGACAGCTCTTAACAATGGGGAACAAATGAGCTTCCCACTGGAACACTGGCAACCTCGAGCCCTCTCCCCGATCCAGCGAAAAATGCTGGATCAGGCACTTTCATCCTCTGAGCAATTTTATAGGAGGATGTGATTATTGCCAACTTCCTTCACGGGTGAATAACTGGCCTGCATTCTCACAACCTGTAAATGATAGAGTATGGATGAAAGCTCACATGGTCAGATTTCTAAGTTGTGTTTTCCACCAGAGTGACTACTTCTGGAATAAATACATTAGGCAATATGGTAGATCAGTCAGTCCACCAACCAACCAGCCAACCAACCAACCAATCAATAAAAGCTGCCAATAGTGAGTATGAGACCTCTACCAAGAGCTGCTGCATGGACTAATTTTGAATCCATTACTTCCCACTTTGCTGCATAGAGCTTGGTTGTGAGAAGAGCACTTCATCCACAGGCTGTGTGTGGTCAAGGAGTCGGCTATGCAGTGACCTGGGCTTATAGCCGTCAGTCTGGTATGTAGCAAGTGTAATATTTAGAATAGGAAGAAAATGACTCACCCTGCGTTGTCATGAAGACCAAACCGTGGCTACTGCTATAAACACAGATCTTGAAACCACTTAGCTTCTTCCCTCACCCACAAGGTCCTCCCAGATTAAGTACCACCAGCAATTCCAAGGTGCCATTCAGATCACCGATCTGCTGTTCTTGCTAAAGAGCCACCAGCACAAGCACCATCTGGCCTGATTCCTCATGTGGGATGCTTTCACGAGCAAGACCACCCCTCCCTGCTTAGCAGTGCTTCTGAAATTGTTCTGACGTTGCCATGTGAGAAAGACATTGTTTCATGCAACCGGCTCACGTGTGCACGCAACAAGGATGTGAGCGCCATCAAACACGACAGCCTGACCACGTGCCTGTCACACTCATCTTCCTTCCTACTTTGCTCTACATACCTAGTCTAGTCCATGTGCTGGTCCTGGCTCCTCACTTTGACTGGTGGCTTGTTTGCCTCTAGGCACGTGAGGGCTGAGGGCTGCAGTTTTTGCAAGCACTGGTCTAGAAAACAAGGAGAACAGGGTCCCTACCTCAGGGGCGATGTAATCTGGAGTCCCGCAGAAGGTCCGGGTCGTGACTCCATCCATCATGTGCTCTTTGCACATCCCAAAGTCGGCGATCTTGATGTGTCCCTCCGAATCCAGCATGACATTATCTAACTTGAGGTCCCTGTGGGGAAGAAGGGCACATCAGTGTCCTTCTCACCACGTCACATGGTATGCCCTGGAGCTCGTGAGCCAGAGGTGCCTTAACCTGCTGCTGCCTCAGCGTCATGTTAACTATAAGCCCCAGAAGAGCAGGGGCCTGGGATGAGTGTGGTGTTGGTATTTAAGATCTCCTAATGGAGTGCCTAGGATACAGTAGGCACTTAATAAAAGCATACTGAATGAATGACTAAGCAGGTAAACTAGTAATTCCCAACCATGGTTGTGCATTCAAGTCATGATGGCTTAAGATTTTAGGTCTGGGAGACTCTGTCATTTATGAGCACCCCGCATGGAGGATCTGACCAACCAGTCTTGCAAAGTCACAGGTTTAGAACAATCTCACTGAGTCCTTGTACTCATGTTCCTTCTACTCTACCAAGTGCTGTGCATCCTTTTAATTACCCTTTAGTTCATGCTGGAAGACAGTCTTCTTTCTCTGGCCCCCGCCTTTCACTGTAGCCACCAACTGGAAGAGTTGAATTCAATCTGCCTCTGCCTAGTTCCCCAAGTTCTCCTGCTGAGCATCCGTAACTGAAATTCCACTCCCCTTACTCCTTGACCTCTGTTCCAAATAAAAAGGCAGAGGAAGGAGCTGTCAGGGGAGAGAAGAAAAGCATGTTTTCTTGTGTGATATAAAATCTTTCGAGGTCCAGGAATCAAAAGGTGGTTCTGATTTGCCTGAAGACTGGCAAAGAAAGGAGAGGCTGGAGAGAAGGTGGGTCCTTGTAGGTCTTTGTTCCCTTGGGGGTTTATCAACTCCAGGTCTAAGTCCCTGTCACAGAATCCCATGCCCACAGGGTCCAGAGGTCTAGCAAAACTCTCAACAGTGCCACCAGTGGCCAAGCGCCCATACATACCTATAAATGATTCCTCGTTTATGAAGGAAGAACAACCCGATGGAAATCTCTGCTGCATAGAATCTGCAAAAGAAAACACTCTTCATGTTTTTGGGTTCTTTGGACTCCTGAGTACTTTCACTGTTGAGTTCAGGGATCGAAGAGGCTAAAGGAGGGAAGACTCCAGGATTATCAGGGAGCACTCACCCTGCAGGTATTCTTCCAACCCTTCCCCATTCTCTTTGCCATTCCCTATACCAACTTCCCCAAGGAATGAACAACACAGCTAAACCCCATCGAGATTGGTTGATGACCAGAAACGAGTGCTTTCTGGTTTCCTGAGACAGGTAGATAAGTAATTTCCTACTTATAAAGACATTTCTAATACAATCTAATTGTATTAGAATTTCTATCATATTTTTAATGCAATCTGATATGATCTTTCGGCTATCTTTAAACTCTTCCAAGACAGAACTGTGGTTGGGTGGAGAAAAATCTCATTTTCCTTTTCAAAGACAGAAGACATTGGTGTTTGGAAACACAATTATTCCCTTGAAGACAAAGTAGCATGTGGCAAACTCTTCAGCTGGTTTACTTATCGCCTCCCCCACCTGCTGGGATAAAAGGGGCACACACTGTGACCCCTACCCTTTTACATAATTCATAATAAAAAGCAGTGACTTCCATTCCAGCAAAACTGGCTAAGATCTGAAACTCAGAATAAATGCTGAAGGATGTTTTAAACCTCGCAGAGCATTTAGGGGTCTTTGAAGTCTGAGAAGCCACAAGACCGTGCCTGAGCCAACCTCACACCCAGAAGGCTTAAAATAAGCACACCCGTCTACACAGGCAGAGAAGAAAGACCCAATGGTCAGGACCAAATCCTTAACAGCAGGACCACATCCGTGGCGGGCAGGAGAGGTTGGGTGGGGGAAGGAGAGATGGACTTGCAGGCCACTTTGATTTCACTTTTCATGCTTTTCTGTATTTTAAACATAAAACTTTTCTAGCTCTCTGCAATGCCAACAGGAAATGGGGAGCCAGACGAGCCTTCTTCACTGCCCTTCTAACCTGCGGGGATTGCAGCCTGCTACTTGTGCTTGACAGTTGTGAGCCAGCGAGCGTGATCTTATAATCCAAACAGTTTAATCCTTTATCATGAACGGCCCAAGTGAGGGAAGAAAGGGCAGGCCTTTCTGAAAATGAAAGCGTGAAAACAATCTGAAAAATGGCCTTTCAGATTTTTGAAGGTCGCTACCACAGAATTTCCTATTTTGCCTTCAGTTAATGTCCCCCAGGGACAGATCATCCCACCACATTGAAAGTTTTTCAGATTTATCTTGCAGACAGCACGTCGGCCACAATCCTATTAACATTTGCTAAGTTGATTCATCAGGTTGCATGCCTGTGGTGCATCCTCATTTAGGGAAAGGAAATAGCTGTTTGCTTCGATTTGCTGCTATTGACTTCCTGGCCCCCGAAAAGTGGGATGATTTTTCAGACATCAAATTGGCGTCCTCTGGATGGGGGATTGTTCGGACCGTGCCTCTTCTGCCTTTGGCATCGACAGCACTTCCCAGTGAAGCCTTCCAAGCTCACGATTCTTCCCTCAAACCACCTGGGAGGCGAAACCCTCCCAAACCTAAAAGGGGGTGGCATCACCTAAAGAGGCTTTTCTCCTCTCATCTCCATAGTCACCAAGCTGTTTCCTTCCCCTCCAGAATAGGTCTCAAATACATGTTCTTTTCTTTCACTCCAAGGTCAAGTCCTGATTACAGCTTCATTCCTTCTCTACATAGATCCTCACCCCCTGCACCAGCGTCCAGCGTCCCCCACCCTGCCCTCCTCCTCTGGACCAGGGCACACTGTGAATGCTCAAGCTCTCGATGTCAGCCCTACCACTGCCTCCAGCCTTCCCTGCCCATCCCCAGGAGCTCCAGAGGGTTCTGTATCCGAAGCCTCTGTCGGCCCCTTCACCTTCCAGATCTCAAATTACCCCTCTGCATCTTTGGGCTGGGAATTCCAAGGATGGGAATCCCTTTGGTGGTGGGGCTTGTGTGGCGTCCTGTGCCATCTCTAAAGTCATGGCAACACAACCTAGTTATCAAGAGACTTCTCCAAGTCCAGAGGAAGGGAGCCACTCATTCCCTCCATGCTCCCACATCTAGTGCCTGTGGGTGTGCAAGGACCAGTGGGTTCAACCAAGGAGGACTCGGTCAATGAGGCTGGCTGGGGGACAAGGGAACACACCAGCATCTCCAATTTACCAGAAATAGAATAAAGCTCTCCTTAGGAAACACCAAAAGGGACCTTGCTAAAAAATGTCTCCCCCAGGTCACAACGCTCAACCCCAAACTGGGCAGGGCCGTGCCTTCCATTTCACACTGCAACGGTTCCCAGCTGAGGGTTCTGCGCTGTCCAAATGAAGGGACTTGGAAGGAATACTCACACTGCTTGTGGTTCCTTGAATTTTCCTACTTGCTGAATGTGGTACATCAGGTCCCCGCCATTGACATATTCCATGACGAAGTACAGCCGGTCCTGAAGAGCAAGTTGGACAAATGAGCAGGGCTTCTCGTGGGCTCGGGGGTCCCTGCCCTCTTTAGGGACTGTGTTGCTTTCTCATTAGTAAACTGGGCTGCAGCGGCAAGGTCGCTCAGTGGAGCCCTGCGAATATTTTTCTCCATAAAGAGTAAGTAATAAACCCTATCCCCCTGGGTCTGGGGAGCACAAAGTCATCACCTAACTCTCCGCCAGCGTGTTGCCCTCTCCTGGTTATGGATGCCCCCATTACAGTAATGGCCTCCTGCTTCCCTGCCCTTGTCCCTACACATGACGCACTGCTGAGTTAGGGATGGTTTGGAGAATCCACACGGACCAATTATTTAATTTTAATGAGGGATTCTCATTTGCCCTGTCTGGGAGGTATGGCTCAGTTATGTTTCAGTGTGTTACCTGGTTGCTTCTGAAAACAAATCCTGAGTTTGGTGGGGCTGAGAACGGATAAATGTTCCCCGATCATTACCGTGGGGAGGGCATGGCAAAGGGAGAAGCCGATCAAAATGTTTTTTCCCACATTCTTAATATGCCTATTGGTCTTGGTTTTCTCTGTCCCTAGTAAAGGCCCCAGGAAGGCACGTGCCCCAGAATCAAAGAACCTGTTCACATATGAGGACATGGAGCCAAGACAGGTGGGAGGCTTCACAGAGAAAGCACTTGAACTGGCTGGGCCGCACACCAAGGTAAAAGCCCATCTCTGCTCTCTTCTAGAAAGAGTCCAGTTCACAGAGGTTACTGAAAACCCACTAGGGGGAGGGGGAAATGGTGCTAAGGGATGGGCTGGGCCATGGCCCTGAGAGATTCTACCTCTAACTTTCTTTTACAGAACTTAGTTCTACCTTTATTCCCTTACTCTGTAATTTTCTGGTTTAATCAGTATTGCCAGGGATGCAGGGTTTGGGCTGGGATTTGAGAATGTGGCGCTCTTTCTAGAGCATCGCTCTTTCTCCAGAGCTACTCAGGAGCTATTGGGAGCAGGGAGCTGACCGTCTACACTGCAGCACCGGGCTGACCCTCGGGGGCCAGCGTCCTGCTCTGCAGCCACTGCCTATCTGGACCCTGTGCGGCTGTATTGCCACTTGGAGATTCTGAAATCCAAGAACCCTGAGGGTGCCTCCCAGGGGATTGTAAAGAGAGATTTAAATAGAAAGGCAATTTCTGACCAAGAAGTTGAAAATAGCAATAATCGTAACAGTAACAAATATAGCTACCGATTATTGAGTCACAGTTTAAAAAAGACAGTGACCAGGAGCGGCAGGCCTATCTTTGGAAGCGCCTCCCTAGAATGTTTATGTTTCTTGCACACAACTTGAAGTACCCCACCAGGTCCTGGCCCCACACCTGGCTGACCGGGACTTTGGAATTTTTTTGTCCTTGGTTCAGTCATATTCTGAGAGAGAACTCAGCACATTTTATTGTATAAAGGGCCAGACAGTAAATATCTTAGGCTTTGTGTGTGTCTTTCTTGCAACTATTCAACTCTGCTTTTATGGCATGATAGCAACTGGAGATGATACATAGATGAATGAGCACGCTGGGCTCTGGGACAATTATTTAGGGACCCTGAAATTGCATTTCACCCAATTTGCATGTGCCATGAAACATTTACAAAAATCATTTCTCAGATCTCAAAGGCCATACAGAACAGGCTAGGTTGCCAGTCCATGGGATGTGCAAAACAGGGACACGCTCCTTCACCAAGTTGAGTCTCCCTAAGCTCTGGCCCAGGGCTGGTGGCTGCATTGTTGATGTCTTAAAAAGCCAGGCCCCGTGAGTTATTTTATTCGTTTTTGTCTCTTTTGTGAAGAAAACCTTTGCTAAAAGTACCTGAATTAAATGCCTAGCCTCAAAGGAGGAGGCATCACAGAGAGAGGACACCTCAAATCTGTCAGAGATGTTACAGTGAGAGGTTGTCCAGGCACCTCTGCTTAGGAGAGGAGAATCCAGAGCCAAGTGTCCCCAGGCCAGGTGTCCCCCAGCCTCCTCCACGGCAGCGAGGCTGATGCAGCCCCGTGAGCACCATCAGCCCCGTGAGCACCGTGGTGCAGGGGCAGCTCCTCGGGGCACCTGTGTGCCGGGCCACCGACACGACCCTGGGGGCTCACCACTGTCTGGAAACAGGAGTGGAGCTGCGTCAGGAAGGGGGGCTTGTCCAGCAAGGCCAGGACGCGCTTCTCTACCATGGTGCACTCCACGTCGTCATCTTGAATGACCACGTCCTTCTTCAGGATTTTGATGGCATACAGTTCTTCTGTCCCCTTCCTGTCAGCCAGCATCACCTGAGGCATGGGGTGGGGAGGGGAGGGCACCCTGAGAATTTCTGCGTTCACATTTGGTACTGGGAGGGGAGGGGGATGAACTGGCTGGGTGAACGTTGAGAAACTACATGCAAGTTTGCAAATGGGTGACAGAAGACTAAAGCTCCACTTTAGGTGCAAATTTTGAAACCCTGCAAGGTCACGGCATGTTAAATCCCTCCAGCACAGGGTTGCTTCTGGGCTAAGATTTGCACGCTGTGGAAGCTCTTGCCACGTGGTGGCGCTATTTTGGCTGCTAAATATTGGGGAAAAAAAAATATTGGGACATGCCACACCTGAGGTATGGCCTTGAATCCTGCACGTCTTACAGGAGCATCCTTAGAGCAAAATGGGCCTGAATCTACAAGCTTCTCATGGGTCAGGAACCATGACCTCCTCCCACCCCCAAAAAAAGACAGGATCAAAATGAATCCGTTTCCTGGATCTGTCAAGAGATTTGGGGTCAGAGAAGCAAATGCCCACCCAGTTCTCTATCTCCCAACGATGCGTTTGCTTTCCACATTTGTTTCCTGCAAGTCACCATTTAGCTCTTAGGGGTGACAATTATTCACCCCACCTTCCTGGAACACTGCCCTGCTCTGAACACAGCTATGGGGACACCCTGGAGTGTCCATGGCTTGGGGACCGGTCATTTTTAATGAAATGACATGGGAGACATTAGGCAGGTGGACAGCGACCAGGGAACCTGAGGGGCTGCTCTGGACACCCCCAGAAGGGTGGGACCCACCCAACACTGTCCGCCAAAGCCTGGCCACCCGGAGCTGGCCCCTTACCTTTCCGAAGCTCCCTTTCCCCAGCACCATGAGGAAATTGAAGTCGGTGAGCTTCACCCTGTCCAGGTTGTTGGAAGGTTGTCTCTCAGAAGGCGTGATCACCTTGTTACCAGCCGGGCCGAGCTTGGCTTTCTAAACAACAAGCACACAGTGAGAACAGTCACCTTCCAGGGAAAAGGTGATGGGGACAAGGCACTGTTAGGAAGCCGAGGCCACGGGAGTGGGAGGTGGGGCGGGAGGGGTTGAGACATTTGCTCACACTCTGGGACTGTCCTCCCCCAAGGCCAGCCTTCTCAGAGGCCCCAAACCCACCCTCGCCCATGGCCAGCAGCGCCCCACAGGTGAGCCAAGAACCAAATCCTGAGGCTCAGCCAAGGGCTGGCCCTGACTTGGGGGCAATTGTGAACTCGGGAAAGCGGGGCTGCTCGCAGTGACAGGATAAACCAGGGAAACTGGGTGAGGCTTTTCTTAGGGGTGGATTTAATATGACTCTGCCTCTAGGAAACTGGTCCCACATAAATTGGGGGAGCAGTGTTCTCTGGAGAAGAGCCCCTCAGTTGGCAAGCATGGGGTGATTTATTGCTACATTATAAGGCACAGCAAGAACAGAGGTGTTTCTCTTGGCTTTGTTTTTTTAAATCGAGAACTGAACTCCCCGAAGCCAATGGCGATGTGCACCAGAGTGGGGCTCCCGGGGAGCACACAGTGGGCACCCTTGAGCCTGAGGATCCTTGGTCAGTGCTAGCTGTTTCATAAACTGGGCTCATGCCACGCAAAGGCCCCAGAGAGACAGCACTCTCGTTCCTCCCCTTGTGGATCACAGTCCCTGTCGACAGCAGGAAGGAAGAGGGCTCGGCAGAAAAGGCCAGCAAGAGGGTCACACGGAAACACCCCCACAGCCAGCCAAGGAGCCCGCAAGAAAGCGGAGCAGCCGAGTGTGGGTGGCAGATGCTGCGTGCAGAACATCTGCCCGACTGTGTGGGAGTCCAGGGCTAAGAGACCAGAGGCCGGATAGGCTGGAACACACGACCTTGAGTCTGAGAGCAGAGACTTCGGCTGTGGACTCCGTGATCTGGTTGAAGGTGTCAGCTAAAATCAGCAATTAAAAGGGTCCCCGTCTTCTCGGTCAAGTAAGTCTCCCCGTCTCCCTCCCACAAGCCAGGGATCCAGGGCTCGGCGGGACTGTTTCTGAGTCAATCAGTAATTAAAAAAGACAGCTGGGAGTGATGGCAACGTAGAAATGCTCACTCCTAGAAAACAAGGCTCTAAGTAGTGAGGGTCACTTACATTTTTAAGATTTATTTAATTTATTTAGTTATGCATACAAGAACTGTGCTGCAGGCCAGGGGTGTGGGGGTGCGAGGATTCCCCAGAGACAGAGCAGGGAGCAGAACAGGCAGATTGAGTGAAATACACTGCTGAGGGGAGCAGCGGGCGAGACAGGAGAGGTCTGTGCGCCATGTGTGGGGTAGACCCCTGACCGGGGATCAGACTCGGTATAGTGGTGACAGCGCTGAGACTTAACCCCTAGGCCACCAGGGAGGCCACAGGAGGGCCACTTTTAACAACCCTCACGTCCTCCTCAAGGCACAGACAGCATTGAGCCCTACAGTAACTGTACAGGTCCCTGGCCTTTCTCTGTAAAAATCCTTGGAAGTGTAAAATCTGTTCCTTGCAGATAGGATCCAATTCTCATGGTGTGTCCCTAAATACAGGTAGCTTCTCCAGAGCCTCTGGAGTGGCTCCTGGGCTCAAGGCCTCAGTCTTGACTTTAATCTACTGGCTCACTTGAGTGTGGCTCAATTTATTTAAGTCAACAGAGGAATAAAGACAGGAAGCCGGAGGTGTTCATCAGATGCTGTGCTGCTGTCGGGTGAGGCTTTTCTCGGATAAAAAGACCTGGGTGTTACAGGGATCAAATCTCAGGGCTTGAGCACTGGCTCTGATGGACACGGCACAACCGTTTTTCCAGCTATGGGAAAAAGAGGCCCTGGCATTTTTGCTTCAAGGCTGAGAAGTATTTAATCCAGCTATGTTGTTCCCCGGTCGGCAGCACATGGCGGGGACCCTACATGGCCCCGGGGTCACTGGGAGCACGGGTGCTCTAGAGACGACCCCTGAGCTGTCCCTGGTCTCCCTATTGATGGAGGACGGGAAGGGGGTTGGGGATGGAGCTTGGAGACACACTTGTGAGGAAGAAGCAGGACTTAACCAGAGTGCCCCCAAATGTGAGTCCAGCCCCATCCCCAAACCGCTGCCCGAGCTGACTCCTGGCTTATGTCAAGATGTGATTGAACCATCAGAAGTTCGGGTTGGAGATGAAGATGGCCCCACGCTATTCTGCTCCTCTGATGTGTAAGAAAGGAAAGGGTACCAGGCGGAGGCACAAAGAGACCAATGTCCCCTCGGTCTTCACCGTAACATCTGGGACTCATGCTCTGAGGTGCGGGGGACTGTCTGAGCATCTTCCCCTGGCGAGCCCCGCAGCCACCAGCCCCTGTGGCCCTGAGGTCCTGGTGAGATCTTGCGGGCTCACCGGCATCCCTTTGACAGCACAGCAGACAGCGGAGGAGGGTGAAGGCAGTAGGTGTGCGTTTTGCACACTCACCTCTACCCCCTCAGGGGGTGCCACCCCCAAGGGGCCTCCGTGAGTCTGAGCTGTGACTGTAGTCTAAGTTAGAGGGACAAGCTCTCCACACAGTCAGGCCACAGCGATGTAAATGCCGAAGAGCAGGCGCCTACTGCGATGTGACCTCAGACGCTGGGCTGAAATCAGTCTGAGTCTGGCAGGAATTAGGCAAAGCTGGACGGAGAAAGGTCCCTGCTTCCTGCCCAGTAGAGCAGATTTTCCATTCCTTGCCATCTCAGCAAAGGCAGAGCTGGGTTCACGGGGCTGCTAGAGCAGTGGGGAGAGGTGGGAAGGGAACGGCCCTCGCTGGCCTCCTCAGGGGTCTGGCCCAGGAGAGAGGGGGCCCCCAGCCCAAGCCAGCCCAGAATTGAGAGCCTGGGTCTCCCTGCCCTCCATGCTGCTGCTGATCAGGCCCCTCCCCTTCCCCTTCTTCAACTTTTCCCTACAGAACTGGCCTCCCTGACATCTCCCTGCTGCCACCTGCAGGCCTGCTGCTACATAGCAAGGGGTCGAACATGGAGTTAGAGAAAGCAGAACATTCCATTCTCTTCAAAGCTCAGAGGCCCTGGCCAAGCCCCTCTCTCCACCTGAGTCAACCAAATAATGAAATTGGAGGAGCCAGTGGACCCCCCCTGCCCCCACAGGTGTGTTCTGGGGGCCGAGGGGGCCCAAGGCAGGGAAGGCAGAGGTCTCCCAGGAGAGATCTGTCCAAGCCCCAGGACTGGCCTCCAGTCTCTTGGCTCCAGCCTGCATCCTGTCCCTCCTGGTCCTCGCTCTTCTCAAGCTGTCCCTACCTCCTGAGGGCCCGCACTGCTCCTGGGTCTCTTCACCAGGCTGACTGCCTCCCTCCTCCAGGTCCCAGCTTATCTGCATTTCTTAGGAGGAACTCTTTTTCCCACAGCCTTCATGCTTGCCCCGCTTCTGGTGTGTCTGGGAGGCAGCTTGTCAATATGCATTTATGCTGCGTTTGTTTAATGCCTCTTTCAGACACTTGCTACCACGAATCCATCACAGGTCCTGCAAAACCAGCTTCAGAGTATACCTGGAATCTGCCCTCTTTCCAGGGGCCCTCCCCTACCTCTCTGGATGAGGCAGCCCCTTGGTGGCCCCACTCAGGGCCCTCCTCACTGGTCTCAGCTTGCACCTGCATCCTTTTGTCTATTCTCTGGAGGGTTCCAGTTCCACAGGCCCCTCGCCTGGGCTGGCCCACTGGCCCCCAAGGGGCAGGAGAGAGCAAAGGCTGCATGAATGAGGCTGCTGGGCTCCAGGCTCTGCCTCTGATCTCAGGTCCCCTGGCCTGTGCCCAGCCCTGCCAGCCTCCCTGCCCTGGTTCTTGCTTCACATCCACAAAATCCAGCACAGGTACCACTCTCAGTTTCTTGCTATTTGTTCCACCCTGGAGTTTCAACCTGTGGCAGACACTGCCTGTGCTTCTTTGTATTCCAGTGCTCTGGGGTCTGCAGCCGGTGTCCTGAGGCTCGCTGGGATCTGTTCCCAGCCCCCCTGCAGAACCAGCTGGAAGGGCCCAGGCTGCAGCCCCACCCACTCACACCTGCTGTTGTTTCCCCAGAACAGGTGGATAGTTAACACACCCTCAGCTGCCTTCCTTCTTCCTTGGGCTAATGCCCATTATTCCAGGGCCTCTTGGGATCCTTTCCCAAGTGTACTCCTTGTTCTCAAAACCTGTGCTTCTGGGGCACCTAAATAAGGAAGCACATGGACCTTCTTCCTGGATTTCCTGATCTGTCTTCCTCACTAGACTGAGGCCCAGGCCGGCAGGGACCAAACTGCACACCTGTGTGTCTAGACCAAGCGCTGCACTGGGCATGTAACTCACGCTCGCTAAATGTCTAGTTCTCTCATTTCTTCGCTGTTTCATTCATCTGGAAGCGCGTGTTCGTCCCATTCGGCACTGGGGGTGGACGGGATGTCAAGCCCATAAACGACACAGTGCACTTGTGGCCAGTGCTAGTCCTCCAGGTGTGGACGCAGCTGCTGTCAGCATCGCCCGAGTCTGCGTCCATCGGATGATCCTACACGGTCAGAGCTGGTCCTGCCAGGACCGGCAGGGATGGACTCCCTGTCCTTCGGAGGTTGGACACACAGTGACGCCCCTACTGGCCTCCCCAGGAGCCTCGCTGCACCAGTGAGCTGGACCGGCTAGCTGAAAGCTACGTTGGAAGAATTCTCTGCAGGGACCCTCCCGCCTGCCCGAGACCTGGCCAGGGAGACCTGGGAGACCTGGGGGACCTGGGAGACCTGGGAGACCTGATGAGGTGCAGCCAGGAAGCCCTGAGCTGAGAATTTCTTTCTTTGGAGTTTTAAGTGGGCTTTTGGCCACTGGTCTCCCAGCAAGATCAAGAGACCTGCCCTTCCAGGCGCACATATTGTTGACATAACTCTGGCTGTCATGAAAGAAATTCAGACTTCACTAGGAGTGCAAATAAAATCAATATATGTCTAGGGATAAATCTGAAGCCGACAGCCTAAGTGCACAGATTTCCGAAAGCCCGAGGAGGCGTAAGCGTAAGTGCGCTGATGTCCTTTACTCTAGCAATGCAAACACGGCCCAGCACTGCCAGCCACCCTGTGGGGTGTGTGAGCAAACGGAAAGTCAGCCGCGGAGACGGAGGAGCAGGACAGCTCCTGATGACAGTCAGAGGAGAGACGAGCGAAGACTGGCGCCAGGGTGAAAGCACCTGTCAGTCCGCTGGCAGGACTCCTGGCTGGTCACCCCCAATCCTGCAGCCCACTCACTCATTCCAAGCAGCGACGCAAAGTAAGTGGACGGAGCAAGTGCCAAGCAGCAGTGGACGAACGGAGATCCACGGCTGGCGGCTCCCCTGCTCTGATTCCTTTTGAGAGCAGAGAGCAGGGGCCGTGAGCTGAGGTGTGCACCCGGCCTTTCATCCACGTGGTGCTCAGTGCTTGGTAGCTCTTGTGGTGTCATCCTATTCACCCCTGCTTTCTCAGGAAGGCCTAGTGGGGTCCTGGCACTGAGTTCTTGTTCACACACACAAGCAGCCTTTCTGTGAAGAACTTGCAGTGAGTGCAAAGGCACTGTGGTGCAAAGGCACCTGCTCCTCAAAGGGTGGTCCATGGAAGCCCCTTTGGCATCCTCTGGAGGCTCATTAGAAATGACACCCTTGGGCTACATCCTGGATCTACTGAGTCGGAATACACATTTTTAATAAGACCTCAAGTGATTCCTTTAAATCATTCAAATTACTTAGATTTGAGATGTATTTATCTAAGACAGCGTGTTCTCTAAATTCAAATGTTTCCTTCAGAGTCAACACTCCCTGAGACTCTCTCTGTCTACGGTAATCTTAAAATGTCCTAAAAAAAATCAGTAGACAACTCCAAAAAGAACCCTGGACATGGAATCCCATGACCAAATCTTCGGCTTCTCTGATGTGCTGTGTGACTCTGGGCAGGCTGCACTGCCTCTCTGAGCCTCAAGTTTCTCATCTGTAGGTGGGTGGGAGCAGGACTTGCCTGTCCCTGAACTCTGCTGGAAGTGAAAGGAGGAGTCCTTTGCACAAGTCCCTCATGCAGCACCTCACAATGTGCCCTTCACCCTTTGCCCCAGGTCTTCCTCCCTTTGCCCCAGGAAGGAGACACAGTCTGCATATCCCTGGCACCCTCCTGCTCCTGACTGCAGACTGAAGGCCTCTGCGAGCAGCTGTGGGGTTGCCCGGGCCCCGGTTCTACCTGGTTGGCCACGGACATGTGTGGAGGCTGCAGCTGGGTGCTGGAGACCTGTGGGGAGGCTGAGGCACATCCCGTGGCCTCCATGCTTCACGCCCTTCTGGTGAGAGAGGAGAGGAAATGGGGCTCTGCTCCAGGTGCTCACCCCGGTTTCCAGAACAGCAGTTATAACTATAACCCCCTCAGGGACTGTGCAGGAAAAGGCCTTCACTTACTAAAAGGGCATCAAGTGTTGAAAAAACAAAATAAACCCGGAAACTACATATACCGTGTTTTACACAGAACAGAGGGACTGTAAATGCTGAAATCGTAGCATACTATTTTTAAAAATTAGCCTCAAACAGCGTGGCTTTTTTGATTCTGATTAAACAATTCAGAGTCCAGGATTTTCAGGTTCCTGGCGTCAGGCGCACTGGCATCAGCTCAGGCCTGGCATCACACTCTAACTATGATGGGCACATAGTGAGGAAGGGGGTGCTCTCTCCCCCACCTCCTTCCTCCAACTTACTAACATAAGTCAGAAGTCTCGTCTTGTACAGCTGATACATTCTTGGAAAGTCACCGCAGTTTGCAGCCTTGAGGGGCGCGCACAGTTTAAAGGACTCCTGGGTGTTGTGAAAAGGGCACCACACAACGAGAAGCGAAGCCCTGCAAACACAACGTCTGGCTGGTCAGGGCTGTGGCGTGGCCACATGTGACCCAGCCATGCCTGAGAAGCGCTCTGCATTCAGCTCACTCTGAGGGGTCCTCAAGTTAAGCCTGAGAGGAAGATGCCCGACGATGACACTGGGCAGCCAGGGGGATGGGATGGCAGAGGTGCCGTTTCTATCAGGCTGCACCATTTACGCTGACATCTACCCACTGACTGACTGGACCAGCGTCCAGGGGTTCACATGAGCAGCACGGATGCCTGCGATGCCCGGGTTCTGAATGTGGCGGTCCTGGGTGGCATACGGGACGTACACTCGTGATTGCCAGCATCTAACGCCGTCACATCCTGCCTCGCAGTTCTCCCAGCAGGAGCTGACTTCTTCGGGAGGAAGCCAAATCCAAAACTCATGGAAAGCAAGACGCAGAGCCTTAGATACATCCCTAAGGCCCCTGTATCTTCTCTGCCAAGCTGTTGGGTGGCCCCCTGAAGCGTGCCTGACCGCCAGCAACCTTCCCCAGCACGTGTGGCGGTGCTCACCTACCTGGGCACGTGTCTTCAAAAATACTATCTCTCCTATCACAACAGAAAATAGCGGCTTGGTGAGCACATTGATCAAAGCCACTGCAAAGTGCAGAGAGGTGAACCCGACAATAGAAGGTTCTTTCTAGTTGTAAGACTCCAAGGGCAGAGAGCCTGACAAAGACCAACTGCAGGTGTAAATGAATAGTTACAGATTTCTCGCATGGATGTTCTTTTAATGAAGTTTCCTTCCATTGGCAGGGTTTATCTGAACCACCTGGCCAGCCAGAGCCTGAAGGGGCATGGGTGCCGCCCCAGACCTGGCGTGGGCAATGACTACGTTTTCTGTTGCCCAGACCTCGCTGGGCATCACCGCTTACCTCGAGATGACGCATTCTCTTGCACCCACCGCGACGTCAGTTTAGAGAGATGGAGTGGTTTCGGAGAAGGAAACCACAAAGGAGCGGGGAGGGTGTTTTCAACAATGCCATTAGCCCAGCACAGCTTGCGGGCTTCTAACCAGCCTCGAGTCACCACATCAATCATCTCCCACTCAGTAACTGGGCAACGGGTTCTGCTGATGCTACTTAATAGGCATGACAGCCTCCTGGGTAGCACAGCCAGAGTAAATAAAATGCCTGCCGTTGTCTCGCTAAATAATTTTTCATATTCTGGAACATGCCCAGCATCTGGCCGCCCCAGGGCTCTGCACTCTCTGCTTCCTCTCACTCAGAGGGCCCGGGGCACTTTCCCGCTTCCCTGAAGGGATGCTTCCACCCTGTGGCTTCCACGTGGGACCGGCTTGTCCTCTCCCCTGTCCTCTTCTCACCAACCATGTCCTTCTCTTCCTGCTTATTCTCCCTCCTCTTCTGCTCTGCTCCCTGGTGTATCTCATGCCCCAGACAGAGCCTGGGCATGTGGTCCTCAAATATTTTAGAATGAATGAACAAATGTGTATTTGGGGAAGGAAATTCTAATGTAACATTTTCTCAAAGACAGAATTATGGCTTTTAAATGATTTCGACAACAATGCTGCTTCCTATGATAAAAGTAATACCTATTCATTTTTAGAAAATTTAATGAGGATGGAAAAGTAAAAAAATAAAAATAAACATTCCTAATTTTATTGGTGGCTATGCTTTTGATCCTTTCTCTTCACCTGTTCTTATTTGACAGCCATAGAATTACATTGTTTCTAACCCGCTGAGCCCCTTTGCAAGATGCGAACTTTGAGAAGCCTCACCTGCTGTATGATTTTGGGGATGCCACACTGCATGGCCCCTCCCAGTCTAACTGTCCCCCCAATGCGGGACATCAAGTGTTTCCAAGTTTAAGTTTCCAATAACATGCAGTTGAACACTTTCACAGTCCTAGTCTCCATGCACATCCCTGGCCTTCCCAGGATAGGTTCCTGGTGAGGGAGTGACTAGGGCAAGAGGAATGGTCACTGCGAATGCATTTTCATCTGACCCCGGAGAGAGAAGAAACCCAGAGTGAAGGCAGGAGCTCAGTTCCTGTTACATCATGTGTCTAATGCATGGTTGGAATTTCTAATAATACCTCTTTTTAGATTTTGCTTCATGTATGTGGTTTAGAGTCAGACACCAAACCTTTACTTCTACAATATGGACAGTGGGCTTAGAGGGGAACATCATTTGTATGGAGAGTTTTAACAGCAATTCTTAGGTAAATAAACTCCCCAAGGCACTTCACGTCCTCTGACTGCAGTGTCTGGGCTGCAGATCCACCAGCGTTGGGAGGCGGGGCGGGATGAGTCTCCCATCCAGCTAGCCCACACCTGCCAGCCGGAGTTCTCTCCTGGAGACCGGAGTCCAGGGGCACAGCACTTGTTCTCAGGCTGGCAGCTGTGGGGAACCAGAAAACCCTTAGCCAGACAGGGGTGCGCGGGCAGGCTGACCTGCCTAGGTGGAGATGCTGGTGAAGGGGCTAAGGTTTAACTCCATTTCGTGCAGCCACGGAGCTGGGTCATGGCGGCACTGGGGGAGGGCTTGGGGGACAAGATTGTCCTCTACATTGGGCCTTGGAACAGAACCCTGGGCCACCCCACACAGGATTATTCCTGTGCTTGGAGTAATCCCTAACCAACAGCCCTGGGGTGTAATCCCCATCCAACAGCCCAGGGGTGAAGGAGCTGTAAGTTTTTGCAGGGAATTTGGAGATAAGCTAATCAAGACCAACAGCTGTTGAGGACACCCAATGTCCTGAGTAATGTGTCAGAATCAATTTTCCTCCCTGGGGCTCTGAATCCAGATGCTGGTCTTTGAATTCACTGCTCACCCTCCTGTATCAAGAGCAGGCAATTTTTTTCCCCATAAAGGGTCAGACAGTAAATATTTTGAGCTTTGCAAGGCAAATATTGAAAGCGCGTGAATGAATGGGTATGCTGTGTCCAACAAGACCTTATTCCAAAAAGCAGGTGGCAGCTGAGTTTGGCCAGTGGCCTGTAGCTGGCCTGCCTCTGCCTTGTGCCCCTCCGGAACTCAAGCCATCCATCCTCATTTAAATAAAATGTCTACCCCTCCCTGTTAACCTATCAGAGCAGCAACAATTAGCCTCAGAAGCCCTGGGAGTAAATGATCTTAGTGCTGGGCCTCTCCCACTTGCCTGACAGGCTGCTCATATAGTGAAGAGTTGTTTTGCAGCCAAACAAAGGGGTGAGTGAAATGCTTCATCAAAGCAGCAAAAATTTAAGGGAAATCACACCCAGCCACTTTCTTAACAAGATATGTTTTCATGGATATATTCACTTAGGCTATTGCCACTGCTGAAACCAAGAGCCAGCAGGCTTCTGTTGTCATGGCAACCGAGCTACACTGGAAGGAGACATGCGGGGGCCTGTGACACGTCAGCGCTTTGCCCAACATGGGAAACACAAAGGCAGGGCTCCTTTTGAGCCGAGTGTGGACACCCCTGGGGGTGAAGGGGAGGGTGGTCAGCCTACCCCTGACCCCCACACCCCGTCTCCCAGACTTGTTCAGTGATTGCTGACACTGGTTTAGGCTACACTGTGGTTATCCGTTCTACCTGTTAGACAGGCCCGGAAGGCTGCACCTTAGTTCATGGATCTCGGTGGGGATCCAGGACCAAACTCCTTGCCTAAGCTTGCTCATCTGCAGAAATGCTGTCTCTCTCTCACGGGTCTGCTGACGGTGTGCCTGCCTCTGGTGCTGACCTTGGAGGAAGGGCCGAGTGAGTAGGCACGGCCATGGCGTGCTACTGCTTAAAGTATTTTGGGTACCTGATCATTTTTTGCAAGCTACATCCTTTTCCTACGAGGAATGCTCCCCGTTGGGATTACCGCCACAGCAGCTCTGGGAATGACCTCAGGGATACGGTCGCAGAAGGTGGTCTGCAGACAGCTAGCAACACTGCTGAAAGTGGGGAATCTTTCTCTGTCGCTAAGAGAAATAGATGTGAAATGGGCGAGGGCTTCCCAGCAGAAAAATGAGCTGCAGGCGCGTAGAGTACATGAAGAAGGGTCAGGCTTTTCAGCCGCTAGCCTTTATGGCTGTTACTTGCGACCTTGATTGTGCTAGTGCAGGGGGCACGTGGGAGCATGGGGCACACGTGCTTGACTGTGGACACCCGGAGTATGGGGTGTGACGCCCGAGTCTGGAGGCTGAGGCTACAGGGGCGGCAGAGGATGGCTATGGTGGGCCAGTTACGAGAACACCAGGTAGAGTCGCTGGGGCTGGGAGGCCTGCCAGCCCCTGGTTCCCCGGCTTCCCTGCCTTGTCAGCCTGTGGGCTTGCCCCACAATGGGCATAAAAGAGCACTGAAGCCTGAAAAAGCCACTGAAGGCTTCAGGACTCTCTTTACCCTCTGCTCGAAGCGATGGAGAACCTGCCCCGTGCCTTGCTGTACTACGAGGAGTCACGAGGCCTCCTTGACTACACTCAACAGCTTGCTTTCTCAGAGCCTGTGATTCAAGGGGCGCCTGAGAGCAGCAAGTGGTTGCCCCGTCTTCATGTCCACTGCCAAGTTAAGACACCACACCCACACTTGCTTGCCATCTTCTCCGTGGTGGTTTTTGCTGGAATCTTTTATTTGTAAATCTTGACTGCCCTCTTGTGGTATTTATGTTCTGGACGGATTGCATTTTGACTGGTGCTTAGCCGACAGACCCAGGGTTCACAAGTCTGACCTACAAGGTTAAAGTTCCTGTAAATGCTGCAAAGGGGCGTGAGTGAGACACAGCTTTATTTCTGGGCTACCCTTGTATAGAAGATGACTGTAGGGTCAGAGAATGATCAGGTCTTTCCACCCTCCCACCACTGTGATGATGGACACCTGCGGTGCTGCGAGCATTCCAGGGTGGGCATGCGCAAGTGGGCGCACCTGAGTTGGGACATAGGCTTAAATGGGCGGTGTCATGAGGCCACTAGGACCGACCAACAGGACCGACAGAACCGACAGGACGAAGGAGCAGCAGCAGCAGCAGCAGCAGCAGCAGTGAGAGAAGAAAGCAGCCGAGAGGGTGAGATGCGCCGGGGGCTGGGAGGCCTGCCAGCCTCCTGGCCCCCCGGCACCCCTGCCTGCCATGTACCTGGCCATCTTTACTAAATAAAGCATGAAAAGCCACCAAGGGCTCCAAGACTTCTTCCTTGACCCGTCTGCCCAGAACCATCCCGAACCTTGCTCCTGTGCCACCCCCTTCCTGCCGCTACAATGACAAATCTCTAAAGCAAGATCTGGGCCTTTGCAAAATGCAGAACGAGTGTAGATTGAAGCCAAAAGTGTGCTTTGGAGTCTCCACCAAACAGAAACATCAGGCTTTGGACCTCTGTATCCCCTACTCCCCTCCCCAAATCCATCACGGAGCCTCGACTTAGCAGGTCACAGATGTGAGAATAGGGGAGAGGGAGGCAGCGAGGGCTTTGGGGCCCTGAAGTGACCTGAGAGAGTCACTGTGTTTATTGCAAAGGCAGAAACACAGAACAATCTAGGAAATGAGAAATGATGACAGTCACGTGGGGGCAGAATTCAATGAAAAAACTACCCCTGAGGAAATTCAACTGGAGTTAAATGATTACAAAATGGCAGCTCCTGAAGTCAATAACAAAAATCAACCAAGCCATAACTGGCAATAAAGCTCAGCTCCCTGGGGAAAGTTGCAGGCACTTGCTGACATGGCTTTGCAGCTGCTGCAGGAAAGGGGAGCACTTGGGGCGCCAGCCCAAGAGGCTCCACGCTGCACCCACAAGTAGGCAGAGAAAGCCACACAAAAGGGCCTGTGCCCCAAATGCAGGATCTGTTTGCTCAATTACTCAGTCTACATTTTTCATAAAATGTCTAACTGACAGTAGCATACATTTTGAAAGCGGGACTGGCTGCAATTAAATTTAGCACCAGATTTCCACGATCATTGATTTTATCCTAGTCTCCCCAAGTGTTTTTAAACTGCACCAGTTTTTAAAATCCAGGGACCTAATTACAGCTCAATGGGACACCTGCTTCCAGGCTGGTGGCAGCTGCACTCTTCTGGGCTGTTCTCTGAACCCCTGTGGCAGTCGGCTCACGGGGAAGTGTGAGGAGGAGGTTGTTAAGTGGCTAAAAATTGTGAAGAGCATGGAAATCAAGGCCTCCAGATGCGCCTGAAATAACAGTGACGGTTCACCTGTGGAATGGGCTAGAATGCCCAGCCTCATCCTGTGTGGGAGTCTGCCCACCCCACAGTGGCAGGGATGGGTCCTCAGAGGAGAGAAGCACCCCCAAAACAGTCAGAGAGGGACCCAGATGGAGCAAAGGCAAAGGAAAGAGCTTTACAAGCGAGAGATGTGGCAGAGCCGCACGAGCATCTGTGTGAGACGTGGTTGGGGCAGGGGCTTTGAGGAAGAGCTTTGAAGGAGGGTGCATGAGGATGAGATGGAGGTGGGATCCTTTGTCTCTGCTGTGGGCACAGGCTGCTGAGGTCAGGGTGCTTTTCCTGCCTGCCTCGAGGTCTGTGGCTGGGGGATGCTGGGCTTGGGGCATATGTGCACTGGGGTGCATCCTCCCCGGGGACACAGCAGATGGGGCTCGGCCAGGCCATAGGGAGCCTCAAGGGCAAGGGCATCTGCTGGAGAAGCAAGTCTGTAGCTGGATGGCTGGCCTCGCTCGTGGCCCACGCCTGGGGTCTCCCTCCCAGAGTAGATGGCAGCCTGGGAAGTGGATGGGGGTGTTGTGTCAGGCTGGGGAGGAGCCAGTAAGATTTAAATTAATTCAGCTACAGGTAGCCACAGGCTGCTGGGTCTGGAGAGATGAGGCTTTTAAAAGTGGACGCCCTGCCAAGACAGGAGAGCCGCCAGCTAAGTGCAAATCTGGCTGTCCATCCACGGCCACTGGCGAGAGCTGGGTAGACGATCGTTCCTGTGATTCTCCCCACCCTGTCAGCAGAGACGTGGTCCCAGCACAAGCCTTGCCGGGTGGCTGACAGGTCTGTTTCCAGAGGAAGCCACAGGTGAAGTGCTGCTCTGTAAGGACGGGCGGGGTCCAAGCCCACTGCCAGGCCAGGTGAATTTCTAACACACCGGCCCCTTCTTGCTTGGGCAGAGTGATCTGAGTGTCTGGTCCTAAGACCCACAACAAAAGGCACAGACAGCATCACAAATGGGACCAACACAAAGCCTGCTAGACGAGGGGCTTGCTGGTACCTCTGGGTGCTGCTTGCAGAAAAATTCCCACCAATTAGCAAGGATCCTAAGTGAGGGTGACCCCACTTCACTGCAGTGAGCATGTGAGGGGTCTGGGGGACACTTTTTGTAGGGTCAGAGAAAACTACCAGGTCTTTTCACCCTCCCACCATTGGTGTGATGATGGACACCTGTAGTTCTGCACACATGCCTAGGTGGGCATGCGCAAGTGGGTGCATCTGGGCTTAGACACAGGCATATGAGGGCGGTGTCACAAGGACGCCAGAGGAACAGGATGCCAGCAGAACGAGAGAACAGCAGAAGCAGCCTACCAGCCTCCCTACCCCCCGGCACCCTGCCTGCAGTGTACCTGGTCACTTCTGACAATAAAAGCGTAAAAAGCCACTGAGGGCTCCAGGACTCTTCCTTTACCCCGTCTGCCCAGAATCATCAAGAACTTGCCCTGTGCCCCTTCCTGCCACCACAGGTGGGGAGAAGCCACAGCTCGCCTCCCAGGAGACGCCAAGGCTTTGACCCAGCCCTTTCTCCCCTCTTCTCTCCCTCTCCTTATTTACCTTTCCAGCTACATCTGAGTTTCCTCCCAGCTTTTCCTCCATTTTATGAAATGCACACATGACTACATGTGGATTACTTCCCCCTGGAACAAGAGTTCCCAGCGCCCTAACAAAGACAGCCACGCTGCCAGGCATCCATGCCACACAGGCAGACACGGTCTGGGCCACAACCAGGATCTGAGGACCCACGTCGAGGGAGGTTGGCTCCCCCGAGATCCCGGGCCACAAGGACAGGTGGGTTGTCTGTCTTAAGCAGCACTGTCTCCACAGTGGGGGCGGCCATAGGCACCTGTTGACTCTGAGGCTGCAGATGCTTTTTCTCAGAGGGAAAATGTATGCAGGTGCGATGGCTTTCTGAGGCTTCTCTGAAGCGAGCACACTACACCGAGCCACGGGGTTTGCAAACAAACAGGAGAGGCGGGCAGTTTCCGCCTAGGCGGTTACCACACTCCGTAGCACTTGGGGGAGCCTCAAAGGATGTTTATTTCCTTTCCTACGTCCAATGATTCTGGGTCACTAATCTCTTGTGACCCTCTTAGAGGACACAGCTGTAGTGTTAGAGACAAGTCCTAGAGATGGGAAACTTTAAAAATATTGTGTCTCCAGTACAGTGTTCTAAAAAAATGTTATATGTAGATTCTAACTTCGGGCAGGAGGTGGGGTTGTCCCCTTGTAAATCCTTCAAGCATTTGAGTGTTTGCATTTTCTAGCTGGTTCCACCATGAAGATGCAGGCAAGACACTGCAAGCACAGTGAGTCTGTCATCCTAACCAGCTTCCCCAACAGCATGGTGGTGCCAGAAATGACAGTAGTAGACCCATATTTTGAAATAATTGGCATGTAAATTGCAAGAATTCACTGGATAGTTTGGTTATAGAATGGCTGATTAAGGGACGACAGTTAAGTGTGCTGGGGGAGAAATTAAAACATGGAAAAGAATGAAATACAGTGAGTAGAACTAAGCCAGGCATTAAGAGGGACCAAACAATTCGATGATTTCAGCCCATGACATATTACATCACATCTTCTATATACACACATGTGGAATGTAAGTTCCCCACACTGAGGGCATGCTAATGTAGACGTATGCTGCAAAAATTGAAAATGAGTCTTAATATGTAATTGGCAAGATATATTCACAGAAAGGAAAATGTTGTCATGTTAAAGATGCACTCTTTCTGTTCATTTGATACTTTCAAAATAGACTGGAACTTCTCTTTAATCTTTGCTGGGAGAGTTCAACATTTCCTGGGTGAAATTTTAAATGAACCTAATCTGAAGAGTGGGGAGGACTGGTATACCTCTATCAATACACTAGCATTTTCCTCACTGGGGGGCCATGGCCACATGGAGGACACCCCCAGGCTAGGAGAAAAGTGAGCATGAGGTTCAAGAACACACAGTGCATCCTTAAGAGGGGAGAGCATGGCTGTGGGGCTCAGGCTTCAGAGCCACAAAAACCAGGGTGAATGTCTTTGTGGAAGGAAAGGTGGAAGAGTGGAGGCAGAACTACCTTTAAGTAGCGGACATGACATCCCTGTAAAAAAACAGGAGAAGGAGAAAAACTGCTAGGTTAGTAGGGGAAATGCTAAACAGAGAGGAAAACAATCAGCACCTTCAGCAAAATAAAGATCAAGAACAGCAGGCCACAGGCTCCCTTTGCAATGCAGACAAAACACCAAGGACAGACAGTTGGGCCCAGACAGAGCGTGAGGGTAAGGGGGGAGGGTGAACCTGGTACAGGGCTGGAACAAGTCTTTCCTGTGGTCTGAACTGGGGAAGGGCTGGTATCAAACCACAGGAGCCAAGGCCCACCTATCTTCCTCCTGTGCCAGGCACGGTATCCTATCAAAGAGCCCTACTACATTCTTGTGGATTTCCTTTGATTTGGGCCAATCTGCATGGTGGAGCAATGGGGTGTTGTGGGCTGTGCACAGCTCGTTACCTGATCCTTTTGGACATAGTTTGCTGTTGCTCAAGACATTAGAATAAAAACAAACCCACTTACCATTAAAACTATTTGTAACAAGATTTCTCTCCCCTTCCCCCACCCCTACCCCACCAATGAGTCAGAAAACTTTTTAGTACCTTGAAGTAACGGAGATTACTGGTAAAATCTGAACTGGCTGGGGACTTGGGGGAGCCCAGTTCTGGTTCCCCGGATGCTAGACAATCAGACTTTGTTCTTCAGGCATAGTTTTCACCTCCATGTCTCCCTAAAAAAACCCTCTTGACTGGATAACTTGACTTTCTCCAGTACTAATATGAGAAAAGTGAGTTGAAACTATTTCAACACAGAATTCTTTCCCAGGAGTAATGTGATTAATCCTACAAGTTCATACAGAGTGTGAGTCAACTTCTGGGAGGGAATTGGATAGAGAATGGTTTTCTGAGTTCAAATTCCAGAGCCTGAAAGGGTCACATTCTCCCTGATCCTGGGCAGAGAGAGATCGGAGACAGATCAGACGTTGTACCTGGAAGGCTTTGTCAAGGAGCACAGGACTGGCCTATCCCTGATTTCTATCTCTTTACAGGTGTGGACAGACTATCTCCTGTTACCTCTTATAATTATAGTCCTTTAATCCATTTTATAATTGTTCACAAAGTAGGCCCTTTGATTCCCAAAGCTCTATTTTAGGCTAAAGATCTTAATCCATGTCGAGATGAAAGGGAATTAACAACAGCAAGAAAAACATCCTTCTTGGAATCTTGGTGTTGGAAAGAACCTCAGAGGAAATCTATTCCAGCACTTCTCCCACACATTTCTGATAGAGTGGCCCAATCTTTGCTCAAATGCCTCGCTCTCGAGGGCTCCAGATCAAGAGAAGCCTTGGGAGTACACGCCCTGGTTTGGGGCTCTACCCTGACTTCCACCTGCAGGAGGTTGCCTGCCTCAGCGGGGAGGTGACAGCCCTTTGCAGACACTTCCATCCAAGTGCTGTGCCCCTCACGGCCTCCTGCAGCTGCTGGGCAGAGATTCTTAGGCTCAAACGGGCCTCCAAGGACTCCAAGCTTTTCATGCTTGGACATGACAGCCCATGAGGTGAATAGGCCAACTCCCACATGCCTCTCCCTGCACCCATCCGCCAGAGGTACAGCACCTCTGCATGGAGGGGATGGGGAGGGTGAGGAAACAAACGCCTCTGCTCAGAGTACAGATGCTGAATGCCAGGAAACTATTGCCTAGATGTTAGCTGCTGGTTTTCAATTAAGTGCAAAGGCACGAGGTTCCTGATTAAGGACATTTGATGACCCCCGACCCCCCTTGGTGGGTCTGATGGGCTGGGAAGGGCCACAGTCACCAGCCCACCAAGGCAACAGCCTTACAAGGCAGAGAGACCGCCTCCATGAGAAGAAATCCACACAAATCATCAAAACAACAAAATAAAACACCCACGAGCACACAGTCGCAGGGCTCCATCTTGGGAGCCACCATTTTGAACTGTCTGAGGCCTCTGTGGTCCTTGTGAAGCTGTACCATGCCAGACAAGGCTCAGCCTTTTCAGCAGTGAGGCTTGATGGGTGACTCAAGAGCTGGAGAGACAGGTACCTGGACAAAGAACTGACTTGGGGGTCTAGGTCAGGTACTTGCTCATCCAGGCTCCAGGCATGAGATAAGATTCGTGCCTGAACCCTCTATCCCCAAGGACAGTCCCTCACACAAAGTGAAGACAGCACAGAGCAGTTGGAAATTTCCAGAAATACTCACTTCCGCAATCACAAAACGGGAGGAGTTGCTGGCTCACCTCTGAGAGCCGCCCTCCACATCACACATATGTGTATGCAAAAGGGCTTGGGTGTATGAGGGGAGCAGGCTCTGGGGTCCAGGATGGCCTCTGTCCTGGAAGGCCACTGCCTTCCTGGTGTGTGGGCCCAGACCCCTGGCTGTCAAGGAAAGCCAGGGGGAAGGCGGATTCCTAATGGGGCCTGAGGCTTAGATTTCTAAGTCCCAGAGCAAGGACCAAAGGTCTTATTCTAGAAACATGAAGGTGAGAACCTGCACAGGCGTGTCCACCACAGGAGCAGTCCACAGCAGGCACAGCAAAATGTCAATCAGCTGTAGTTTGAGAACCGTGCGAAGGTATGGCGAGGATTTGGAGGAGTCACAGCAAGTGGAGATGCGCGGAAAAGCATGTGTGGAGGGGGTGGGGAATGGACATCTCGTTTCAGGGAGCAGGTCTGAGAAAGGACAGTAAGCAGGAGAGAATCGTCACAGACAGGAGAGCTGGGCCCTGCTAACACCAGGATTGACTAAGGCTCTTCCAGACTTCTGTTTTCCTATCAACAGAGATGATTTGAAATATCCCTCCTAGTCCATGAATCCAGTGCTTAGCAAACATTTCATGTAAGGGACCAGAGCACGTATTTTAGGCTTTGGGGGTCACAAGCCTCTGACAAAGATTCAACTTTGCCGTGTTGCATGAACGCAGCCCTAGACTAGGAGAGAAAGAACGAGTGTGGTGTGTCAGTAAAACTACTTGGGGACCATGAAATTGGAATTTCAGCTAATTTTCATGTGTCACCAATATTATTCTTTTTTCATTTTTTCCCAAGCATTTGGAAATATGGAAACTGTTCTTAACTCATAGCCCTACAGAGGCAGGTATTGAGGAGGGCCACCCACATTATTTAGTGTGGATGCTGTACCCCCACCTTAACAAGCACAGGAGCCTCTGAATGGGTTTACTCAGTAGTCAACGGGGCACACGATCACAGGGGATCTGGTTAAATGTGGACTGTGACCTAGTCAAAGTCGAGGAGGATCTGAGATGCTGCATTTGTGATACGCTCCCTGGTGGGGCTGACTGTGCTGGTGAGAGCACCAGGCGGGGTGCTCAGGACCAGACACTGGAGTGCTCACCACTTCCTACCCCAGGACCCTCAGGGGGCTCAGAATCCTCGGGACTGACTGCTCTAGAACCCCTGGACCTACGTCTTTGCAGGACATAGTCCTTGGGGAGAACAGCAAAGAGCATTATGTGCGATGCTGCCCTTTTTCTAGGCCTTTCTCTCTTGGGGGCTTTAGTTTCTCCCCTGGTACTTGAGATGGCGCTACAAAGGCCAGAGCTGCTTCTTAGAGCCATGTCCAAGCAAGAGCCAGCGGACACTGGTTTTACAATATCATCCCTCTTTCTAGTTCCTGTCTACTGGGGGAGCACCCTTGGTGGCTGCTACTACCTTGTAGGCCTAGGGAGACATGGAACCCTGATTTTAACATTTAGTGTTATGGTGTCCTTTTTTTTATACAGCAGCAGCCGCAAGGCAGCCACCACAGCTACGAAAACCAGCAAAAAACTCATGAGTTCAGAACGGACAATTGGAATGTACACTTTTTTTTCTATGGTTTCCCAACAAAATCATTTCTATAAGAAAAATGAAACTAAAAGCACGCAGCCAATGCCATAATAAAAATGTGTGCACCCTTCCCTACAGACTAATCAAAAACCCTGTGCAGCTGCTATCAGGGCGGTGTCTGGGTTGGCTCAGGGGAGCACTGGGGTAAACCTCTGTGACAGTAATCTAGTGAATGCTTGAAAATGATTTCCAGCACTACCCCTTGCCCCATTTCAGTCTAAGATTTTGTTTCTAAGCGAGAGCTGAAACAGAGTAAAATATCTGTTTCTACCGAGGTGCGTATTATAGGTTTTTTTTTTAATTGATGTTGTTTTTCCCCTTAACATCACACAGCTTAGAAAGGAATTAAGTAAGCTACATAGGGGCCAGGGAAAAAGCGGAATCCATATCAGGGCACATAGATTTTCTGTTTTGTGTCTGAAAGGTCATCTGGAAGGACTCTGGTTTCCATAGTAACAGTGGCAGCTCTGACCAAATCAACACATAGCCCCAATTTATCTGAGGGTCTCCAAAGAGCTATTTCCCTCCATCTGGAGAGGGGTAGTTTGAATTAGATAAAGTTTTCAAAGACAATGAAAGGCTTTTGGAAAATCCAGTTTCAATAATAAGCAGAAAAATGTACACCTAGGGTTCCATGTCTCCCTAGGCCTACAAGGTAGTAGCAGCCACCAAGGGTGCTCCCCCAGTAGACAGGAACTAGAAAGAGGGATGATATTGTAAAACCAGTGTCCGCTGGCTTCTTCCACTTATAACCTAGCAAGAGTCTCATCACATTGATTTAAATACCTTCACTGTAAGAGTAACTGAACTGCATTAATTTATTGATCAATATCAGGCATAATCTCAAAATCTCCCCCGGGGATAAATAAAACAGATTAACATGTGATCTGAAGGCAACTGCAGAGTCTCCAGGGTGAGACTTTGGGTATCACCAAGCCCATGGACCATGATCATTTCACTTGGCTTCTTTTTGTTTCGGTTTAGATCCTGAGAGAGACACTGCTAAGTGGTCATAAACATACAGAAATACACTGAAGACAGGACTTCCTACGTGATTTTCACAGAGCTATTGCTAACCCAGCTTTAGATTCTAACAAACAGGCATCCTGTAGAATTTATTCAAACAAACTTTCAAATAAAGTATTTTAGCCACGAGAGGTAAATGTCACCTGCTTCCAAAACACCTGCTAAAAAAAATAATGGCGTTCATGGGCTCTTAGCCCTGGGATGACACACATCATTCTGAGAAGTAACACAACTTTGTATCCAGAAGGAAGAATGAGTCCTCTGAACCATCACTCCCACCCTCTGCTCACTCCCACCCTCTGCTGGCTGCTCTCCAATCAACCAGAAAGTCTCAACAGATTTCATTTAATTCTGAGACTATCACTGGGAATATGATTATTAAAATACAAGATAACTCAAACATTATCCCAGGTTCATTACATCCTTGTCGCTGATATAATTAATTGGTCATGCAAAAAAAATTATCTGGGCTTAGTTACAGATCTACATCGTAAGGGGATCCCTGTTTCTTATTAACAAATGATTTATAAGCCCAGGAAAAATACTTCAGGAAGTCATAGGCTTTGCTTTCCATCCCAGTCCTGTACATACTACTTTTTCATCTGTAGGGATGGTTTGGACTGAGCTTGGACAATAGAAATACAATGGCCGCCACATTTGTTACTCAAATTTTCTAGTAACCTCATTTAAAAGAAAAGAAACAGGTAAAATTAATTTCATTAATATTATGTTTAGCATAAAATATTAAAGTATTGACAACAAACTAGATTTATTAAATATATATTTAGCCTAATATAGCCAAAATATTATTTCCCTATACATTCAACATAAAGGTTATTCTTAAGTTATTTTGAAATTTTTCCTTTTACTGAAACTTTCAACACTCACAGCACATTCCAGTTCAAACTGGCCACAATTTAAACACTCAATACTTGTGGTCAGTGTGTAATGGACTGGACAGTTCAGTACTAGAGGATGTTCAAGGAAAGGGGAAATGTAGCTATTTGCTTGCTGGAATTTAGGGTCGTGTGGTTATTTAGCTGACAGCGTAACCACAAGAGATGGAAGGCTTGGTTCCTCTGGGCTGACCTAGCCAAAGGGTGGAAGAATTTCTCACCATCTGAAGAGAAGGCTGGATGTGAAGTCAGCTACAAAGGGTGGTGGTGGTCTCTGATGGGAGAGAATGGGAATTACTAGGAGGCGGTCAAGGTGAGGTTCTGGGGCAGAGCACAGGTGGCTCATGGGCAGGCATCAAGTCGAGGGTGATGTCAGCAGTCAGCAGGTAAGGCCCCTCAGGCGGGCCAAGGCTCTTAACCAAGCAAGCATTCACGCTCAAAGCACCTTGTAATGCCTTCTGTGTGGGAGGGAGACAGAGTTGAAGCAGAGCATACTGGGAAGCCTGTCTGCTAAGATGTCATCAAGACCAGAGAACTAAAGTCATGTTTCAGGTTCTAGAAAGGGGTGACCCTTGGGTCACTGGTCTGTTTAGAGTTATGGTTCCCAGATAAAAGTTCTAAAACTTGAAACTGGCTGCTGTGGTATTCCTGCCTCTCAGAAGCATCTCTTGTACATATGTTGTCTCATCAGTCGAGTAAGTTATGTCAATTTCATTTAATCAGCTATGACAAAAGGGGGGAAAGTCACAGCTGACATTGTACGTGTTGCACTGGTACACCAGGTAGCGGCCAAACAACTTACGTGAATGAGCTGAATGAACCTCACAGCCACCCTAAGCAGCAGCTACTATTATCATTCCCACTGCATAAAAAAGGAAACTAAAATGCAGAGAATTTAAGAGCCTCATCCCAGGTCGCCAGCTAGTAAGTGAAGAGCTGGCAGGAGAAGCCATGGGTATTGACTCCAACCTGCATATTCTTTCTGGATACTGAAACACTGGATGACTTGCCCAAGTTCAGACAATTGGGACAAGGCAGGACTTGACCCCCAACAGTGGAGCTCCAGGACTGGGGCTCTTAAGCACGATGCCACGATGCAAACCATTTCTCAAAGGAAAGTGGTTTAAGCGCTCATCCCGGAAGCTGCCTGCGGCCTGGACCTGAAAGAACACTACTGCTTCTCACGTCCCCATCGACTCTCCAAAACGGGATAGGACGGGAAGTGGTGATCCAGACCAGATCCCAAAAGCAGCATTTCACACTCATCATAAATTTTTCTCCATACAGAATTTCAAAATTCTCCCCCTCCGGAGAATGAATACACTTTTAAGCAGCATTGCCACTGAAATGAGCTCACCTTGTTTTCCTGAATCCGGATAATCATAATCCAGAGTTACTGATGACATACCATCTGCCAGCTTTCTAATGAGACACTGCTTTCCATTATTCTCTGACGACAGAACTGTTTCAGCCCAATGCAGGCTGCCTCCTAACTGTCTTAATTGTGCTATGATGTGTCTGTTTTGCTTTCTGATTTTTTTTAAATATTAGATTTGGACTCACCCAGGAGTAGAGTAACAGTGGGTGGCAAAAGTGGCAGTTAAAGAAAGAAGAGAAAAAAATGCTTGGGAGCTTTTAGCTTCTTATCTTGTTCTACCTTTTGAATGATCTAAAACAAATGATGAAAAGCCTTGACCATCAGGGAGAACAGAATTATGTAGCCTCATGTAGGGAAAGCTCTTTGACTTTTTAATATCAGAATTTCCAATCACTGTTAACAGTAAATGGGGGAGTCAAGCCACGCCATAGGGAGAAATGAGTTCATTTAAAGTCCAGCTGTAGCTGAGAAGTCAACAGAGTACAAACTGGAAGCCGTAATTGTGATACTGGAGTAAAATGAGGGAATTGGGTTTTATCCTGGAGTGCTGAAATATGAAATGAGCAGGAGGAGAAATGACCTACATCTACTCCTGAGTCATCTTCAGGGGCCACTGGCTGAGGGGAGCCTGGTTCAGTACTGGGGTCCTGTAGGGTCAGAGAATGATCAGGCCTTTCCACCCTCCCACCACTGTGATGATGGACACCTGCGGTGCTGCGAGCATTCCAGGGTGGGCATGCGCAAGTGGGCGCACCTGAGTTGGACACGGGCTTAAATGGCGGCGTCATGAGGACGCCAGGACCGACTGACAGAACCGACAGGACTGACAGTACTAACAAGCAGCAGCAAGAACATAGATGAACAGCAGCAGTAGAAAGCAGCCGAGAGGGTGAGATGCGCCGGGGGCTGGGAGGCCTGCCAGCCTCCCGGCCCCCTGGCACCCTGCCTGCCATGTACCTGATGCCACCTCTACTAATAGAGGTATGAAAAGCCACTGAGGGCTCCAAGACTCTCCTTCCCTGACCCGTCTGCCCAGAACCATCCCGAACCTTGCTCCTGTGACACCCCTTCCTGCTGCTACAGGCCCTTTGGCTTAACTTCTCTATACGCAGCAAGACTGACAAAAAGATCTTGTTTAACAATCCCCCAGGGAAGAGGGTCCCATCTCAGCAGAGAAGCTCTGCATCAGAGCAGGAGGAGATTGGTAGAGGAGGGAATGAAACCTGGGAAGTAAGTAGTTGACCCAGAACCAGGATCAGTCATCTCTAACGGGCTCACCTTCCTTCTCCCCAAACACCTTTCTGTGTTCTGGATTCTAGGACAACCCCAGCTCTGGAGTGAGACGTGGCTCAAAGGATTCAGGGGAAGAATCAAGTAAGTGGTAAAAGATAAACGCCAAGATGCTCAAGCTCTCTAACAAGGCAATGGCTGACACCAAGAAGAGCCTCTGGAATGGTTCCAGAGGAGGATAGACATGGCCAGCAGACCCCTTTTCTTCTTCCCACTGCAACGTTTCTGTCGTGCATAACTCCTAGGCATAGCTCAAGATGCCAATGATCCAGATCCCAGGTTCCATGAAAGATCAAAGCAGCAACGTGACACCAGTAGAAAACTAGACTTTCATGTGGATGGAGCCGGCACGAAAGCCATGGAGCTGTCTCCGCTGTTGCCCTTGTGAGCCATTAGCTGGCTAACCTTACAGCTAGGCTGTGCTCACTCACTCTTGGCAGAGCTTACACAGACTTCTTTCAGACGTGCGCCCTTCTGAATCTTTAAGAGGAACCACGCCACTGAACGAGACGTGTCAGCCACTCCCTACTCCCCAGCCCTGTTCTGTGCAGAGAGGACCTGATCCAGTGCCAGTTAGAGTCCCCAGATATCAGAAACACTGTGTTCCAGAAATTTCTCTAAGTGTAAATGAGGATACATTATAATCAATGTTATACATGGTGATAAAGTTCTCACCAATAAGCCTCTGTTTCACTATGTGACTGGACAGCAGGATATAGACCACACCCATGCTTTAGAGTGTGATTTCACTACAGAAAGGCATGCATTTTAGGGAAGCTCCAGAAGGTTCAAAAAAGTCCCGTCCATAACCCTCTTTCTGCAATGAAACATGATGATGATGATGATGGAGCAGTAACACTTGTGTAGGTATGCATAATAAGTATACCTTTCAGGCCTTTCTATTGACGATTTAATTCACTATTTGAAACACTACTCGGTAACTACTGCTGTTCCCAGGGAAACACAGGTGCAGGGAGGAGGTCGCTTGGTTAATAAATGGCAGAACCAGGATTTGATTCTAGAGTTCATGGGGCCAGTCGGGGCTGCCACCTGTTTTTGTAAATTACGTTCATGGTCACGTCCGTCCGTTTGTTCACAGTCTCTGGCTGCCTTCCCACTGCAGAGGCAGGTTGAGGCATTGCTACACAGGCTGCAAAACCTAAGACATTGATTGTGCACTTTTTTTTTTTTACAGAAAATTTGCCAGAAGGGGGTTCAACTATCCTCAGACCACCTCTAGTGAAGACAGACCCCCTTCCCTGACTTGCCATGCGCATATCATGGGGAATGGAAGCCCAGGAGCAGAGGAATACAGTCACGAGAGTGCTGGGGGAATCGCTAGCCAAAAGGGGCTGTAAAATGATCACTTCCCCATGCACTTTCCGCTTCACTCCCAAAAAGATCTGAAGCAGGGCCCACCCTCAGGTTCAGGACATCAGCTTCACAGACGGGAGGAACTATCTGCTTTATTTATTACTGGGGCCTTATTATTGCACAAACACATAATTTATATTTGTGAATCAGGTACCGCGTGTACTTTATTTGAAGACAACATGCGGTCAGAGGCCAGCAGATGCACAGTCCATGAATACCATGGTCAAGGTTCTGGTTTGTTTTGCTTTTAGACAGACAAACTGCTCTAGTGGGCATGCTTTGCACAGTAAGGTCACTTCCAGCCCCCTGGGAGTTTCCTGGGCTCTGAAGGGCCTCATGTATTATTGTGTTGGCTAAGATTCTAGGATCAACAGCAAAATTTGAATGTTTTACATCTAAGTATCAGATGGATGGTAAGGTGGTGGCAAAGGTAAATACTCATTTGCTTTGGTTTTTCTCTCATCAGACTGAATGACGTTTGATTTCTGCAGAAGGCTTCGCCAGCCACACCGAGTTACCACTTTCTAGAGAACACAGGGCGTGCACAGCTGCGCACGGAAGGGAAACCCCCCTGCCAGAGGTTGTGCCATCCTAGTGAGAGACGCCCAGTCCTACAACGGACCATCGTGTTGTGTTTCATCCAGTCACAGTTCATCATTGAACTTTAAGTTAAAAAACTGTGCTCGCCTGGATCAAACTGTTATTAGAGGGTGGGGAAGGACGTATGAAAGGAAGGTGAGGGGAAAGGGCGAAGAGGATGGTGTGCAGGTTAGAATGGCACTTACACGGAGAGAAAGAACGAATGGGGAGCTGCAGACTGGGAGGGGAATGTGCCAAGGCTGGGGACCCAGACGCGGAAATGGGGTGGGGCTGAAGGCCCTGATCCGCTGACTCCGTCTGGCGGGGGCTGACTGTGACCCCGGACTGCTCAAATGTGGACTCAGCCTTTCTGCCCTGGCTTGCTGCTTCCCAACAGCCAGGAGCTGGGGCTACGGTGAGGCTGACACATTTCCAGGCCTCACCATGACACGTGATCTGTGGGAACCCCACCTCCACTCAGATGGGAGTGCGCCCTTTAAAAGGCATCACCACCCTGTCATAAAACTCTCAGTATTCTCCTGACACCGTCATCTAGCGGCTTCCATCTAGCTCCTTGAAATGTGTTTCACAAATGCCTCAAGCACGGGAGCAAATGTGACTCCACTAAAATCCAGGAAATGCAAGCCCCGAGATGTTTAAGGAAAAGCCAGGATGTAGCTCCCACACGTGCTCGAAGCAGGGAGCTCGGCTGGCTCCGCTCCCTTGGCTCTCCCTGCTGATGCCACCACCCAGCACAGGGCGGGGAGAAGGGCAGACTGGCAGGGGTAGGCCTGACCAGCAGGGCACACAGGGCCTGTCCCTGGCCTCCAGGGAGAAAGGCTGTCTTGGCCTCCGGGCCTCTGGCCTGATTTATTTCTGTTGGTTTTTTTTGAGTTTGGAACTTTGACCTTTATAAAAAGCTGGACTCACTGCCCAGAAAAACAGGAAGGTCACTCACCAGGAAGCCATGGAAATGAAGCATAAAAAGTGGGTCAAGTTTCTCCACCAGTAAAGCTGAGTCTCAGACATTATCAAGAGCCAACCTGGTGAGGCCTGAAGTTATCCCACCCCCAAAGGTATTCCAGGCATGGACCCACTGACTGCCAGTGACCTACACTATGGCAGCAAATTCAGGAAGGTTCTTTTGAGCTCCTCAGGCTCTCACCTGTCTGGGACATACCTTAGTTATGCTGCCAACTCAGTTTCCAAAAGGCTAGTCTCTAGAAGGATTCAGCCCTCACAGAAGTGGGGCGACACTGGGGACGGGACACAAGGAAGAAGCCTTTCTGTCTGGTACTCTAGCTTCCTGTCCTCAGCTTGGGGAGGAGGTGGGGACGGATAATGAAGCAAGTGAAGACAAAAACAAATAGAGAAAGAGCTGTGCCTGGTATAGGCAGTTAAAACCAACCTCAGCCTTTTCATCCATGCACTTGAGTACCTCTAAATATTATATGGCCCTCTTCGGAAATCCTCATATGTACGACATTTATTCACCTGACTCTCCCATCTCTCCCCTTCCCTCCCCTACATTGTTAAGAGAAGAGATTGCAAGCTGGTATCCATTGCAGGATTTTATCTGTGTCTAAAGCAAGGACGTGTGTCTGTCCTACACAGACTTCTAAGTTTCAGTTACCTGCCAACGTTAGAAGAAATCAGAATATTAAAAAATCTGATGATTTTGCCTTCTCTGGGAGAACCAGAGATTTGGCAGCACGGGACTCTCTTTCAGCATGGCAGTAGCCAGCTGGCACTGAACAGCTGTGGCTGACGCCCTTAACAGGACCTATACTCACCACCCTACCCCAGACCTCACCATTCCCTATTGGATCACTGACTGAATAGGGGACTAATTTCACTCACTTAGGTTCTAGACCACATCCAAGCTCAGCCTTTTTCCTTAAATATTTGCCATTAACATCCACTTTAACTAGATAAAACAAAACATTTGAACACTTTTATGGTTTACATCCTTTGAAATTTATCTCATCTGGACATAACCTATAAATTTCTTTGAGACATAATTTAATTTGAGAGAAGGAAACACCAGAAGGGGGAAAATAAGCCCATCAGCAGCTCCTTCCTTCCTGTCAACTTTTCAGTAACAGTTGTGTTACTGTTACGTGTGTGCGTGCATATGTGCCTTTCATTGGGTAGGGGGATTTTGGGGAATCCTAATCAGCTTGAGGAAGATTCAGAAATGGAATTAACCAGTTACTGAATGGCCACTACTATATGAATCCCTCCAACAGCCAAAATGCAGGTGACTAGAGAGAGAAAAATGAAAAGCTGTCACTTGGAACATAAGACGGTGCTTAGAGGGAAGACTGTGCATCAAAAGCTGAGATGTCTAGTAGGTGAACAAGGCTGAGCTACAGAGAAGAGGTTGTGAGGAGGGGAGAGGGAGAAATAGGGAGCAGGGAGAAAGACAAATGAAGCCAGGACAGAAGGCCAACACAAATGCCCAGTTCATGTTTCCGAACTTCCGGGGCTAAATTTTAAACTCTGGCAAGATAGCCTAACCACACCCTACCTACCTCCCCCAGCTAAGGCCAAAGTGACCTCCTGCCTTTTGGGGGAGCGCAGCCCTTCTTTCTAAGTGAGAACACTGCTCTCTGCACCCTGCTGTCTCCCCAGTGGGGCAACTCCAATTTCTTATGCAGAATCAACCATGCTCATTTCTGGGATGGTTCCAATTTCCACCCTATAAATGGTAATAGATGTAGAATGCCAACAGCTTGCAAAGGAATGATGATGATGCCACATTTACGTTTTTTAAAGAAAGAAAAAGATTAAGGTTTGAGTTCCTTCCTGCCGTTCAGCAGTATGACCATAAAAATCTGGCCCTTCCCAAAGTTCCAGTAATAGGCATCCTCACCTCAAATTTCTGTCTGAGCTCCACGTTTCCTTCTTCATCCCCTTCTGGAATGGGTACATTGTAGTACTCACCTTCTTCTTGGTTAAGCAACTTGTACCTTTCAGAGACACAGAGGGAAGAGGAGTTAGGGGTCAGCCATTCCTCTCTTTCAACCTCTAGACCCGCTGTTCCAGAAACATGTCCCATGGGGAGGCTGTGGCCAGATTACATCGCAATAGCCACTGCAGACCTGACTGGGCTTATTTTCCAAATCTCTAAATGCTCTGATGTCCCTTGGTTGATAAGAGACATATTCAAACTCCCGGGGCTTCCTTACCATCCACTGGCTGGCATCTTCATCAGCTCTGACACGCCAAAGGAGAGGGAGCCCATGAAGTCATTCCTTGTTGTTCTATCCCAGTCCCAGATTTCTACAGACAGTCGTCGGTCTTTATCTGTAGGTTTCAATTTGCTACAAAAGAACACACACGTGCCAGGTTATCTTGATCACAGTTTTTTAGAGATACTGTGTGCTCACACTCCAGTCTGAGAGAGAGTGCAAGCCCTGCATTGCTTAATAACAGGGACACATTCTGAGAAATGCGTTGTTAGGTTATTTCACTGTGCGAATGTAATAGCAAACCTATATGTGGTGGCCCTCTACATACCCAGGCTGCACGGAAGGTCCTCATGAGACCATTGTCATTTATGCAGTGTGTGGTTGTCTGAAACAGTGTTAAAGTGACACATGGATTCAATTCTCTTCCTGTGGCTCCCTGTTGCCAACAAAGTACCAGGTGCCTGGCAACCAAACTGTAGATCAGGGGTTAGCAAACTATGATGCATAGTTTGGCCCACTACTTGTTTTTTTTAAATAAAGTTTTATTGGAACACAGCCATAGTCATTTGTTTAGATGTTGTCCATAGCTGCTTTGACTCTAGACCAAAAGAGTTGTGTAGCTGCCATAGAGACTATATGATCCATAAAGTCTAAAATATTTACTACTTAGTCTTTTCAGGGCAAAACTTTCTGGCCTCTGTTCTATACAATATACAGCAAACTTTCTGAGTGCCTTCTATGTTCTATTCTACATAGAGGACCCATTGTATGCGCTCTGCTGCTGCTAGTGCTTTCTCACCCTTGATTGATCATGTCTTTCCTTCTTCCCATCTTTTCCTTCTACTGTCTCTACCTCTGAAATCCTGGAAGGCACTCCTTCAAGGTTTACTGTAGATACCGAAGTCTTCCTGATTAAAGGTGACGATGATCTTCCATTTCAGTGGCAACAGCCACTGTCTGTGTTACTCACTTATTCTGTGTTTTAAGAATTAAATTCTTATTTCATTCTCTAACCTTCAAAAGAACCCATCAAGAGGTGGGGGACATTTTATACATTTTGTATCATCTTAGTCTACGATTATTTTTGTTTGGAGTAGGTATTACTAGTCATTGATTAGGTGTTGGTCAGCTAAGATCGACAGTAATGTCCATCACACAGGGGGCAAACATCGCCTCCCAAACAGCAGTCTGAGGTGATCACAAATGAGACTGTGCTTGAGGGTTTCCAACAAGCCCAGTCCGATGTCACTAACAATGAGGGGGACAGTCCTGTGTGTGCAGAGGAGGGATTGGGTCAAGAAGAGGAGGAGGAGGAGACACCACTTACAATGTAAAAGACTCATTCCACTGGGGGTTGAGTGTGGAGCGGATGGTTTTGGTTTTCTGTTTACTTTCATTCTTGGGATCAGGGATAAGTTTCAGTTTCACATAAGGATCTGAAAGCCCATTTGGATCCATAGGGATTAGATTTTTTGCATCTCGTACTGTGAAGAGAGAAGGAAGAGAAAACAAATGTTACAACAAGGGAACTGACCCGTAATGCCCAGGGTCCTCTTTGATACCAAGCTGGAGGACAGAGACCTCAAGACGGCGTTTAAGGGTAGAGGCGGTGAGGACCCAAAGCCGCTGACCGTCAGCTTGAGAATGGCTGTGCATGGCCACCCTTGCGGAGATAACAGGCACTGTGCGGGCTCTTGTGGTCCAACCTTGAGTCTCGCATTGCTGCTGACACCCAGATGCCTGTTAGAAACGCAGAAACCCAGGTCCCAGCTCAGAACTGCTGAAGTAGAGCCTGCATTTCATGAGGTTTCTGAGTCTGTGGCCCTTCTCCAGCCCTGCCCTAAGCCGCCAGCCAGCCTTGTCCATGGCATCACACACTTCACTTGAGTGCTTATTAGTGGGAGGAGCACAGGCTGGCTTCTCTGCGGGAGCAGACCAACCAGCGTCTACTCAGACCATTTGGCTATGGTTCCACTTGTCACCTCTGTAAAGACGAGTGGTTTCTAGCTGGCTGTGCATTGGAGTCACCTGGGAGGGGTTTGGAAATCCCTAAATTAGAATCTCTGAAGGGTGTAACTCAAGTATTGTTTTTTACAAGTGCCCCAAGTGATTCTGTTATGGGGTAAGCACTCTGGCCTGCCACGGCCTGGCCACCCAACGCGCATGCACAGGGGACAGGCCACGCCACAGGCCCCAGGCCACGTGACAGAGGAGGAATTCCCACAGCCACAAGATCCCCCAGGGACTCCAACGCACATTCTAGGCTGAGAAGCGCTCACATGGGAATCCCAAGCAATTAGGTGGAAGGGCCTTCCCATCTGCAGGGAGGCATGCTCAGGGATGCCCTGGCAGCGGTTTCTTCCAGAGGGCATGGCTGAAGCCACAGAGAGTCACTAAAGCCGGCCATTCTCCGGCATACTGAAAATGGACAATGGCCCAGTCTGCCTGCCCCTGGTGGGTGTCTTCCTTACCATCTCCCCAACATGGCTCAAATGTCCCATCACAATGGTCATTAGTCAGACACCTCATTAGTCAGACACCATGGATATCACGCATGTAGCTGGGACAGGGTTCTGTGACCCCGGGGCTCCCACGGTGTGACCCTGCACCAGCAGCTTGAGAACTAAGGGGAGCAGGGACGGACAGTGCAGGGGTCTGTGCTTGCTAGGCCTTCCGGTGCTTCTGCTGCGCTAGAAAGCTGGGGAGCCATGGCTCTTGCTTTTAGTTCAGCTGGATCATTAAATAAGGACTTTAGGAAAATTCTAGGTCTACAGCTGGTAGCCCTAAGAGCAGAAGTCACAGACAGGCACTGTTCACGAGCCCGCAGACATGCTGAGTTCCGAGTCTGGCGGGCAGTGGCCTGAAAGCCTCCTGCCTGGAAACCTCAGGCAGGAAGTGACAGATGGGACCACCACAATGGCCCAGGCAGGGCACCATCCGGTCCACCTCTACGGGGAAGCCGCATATTTGGTCCTCGTGCTCCATTTCTGCTTCCAAGGATTTTTCCTGCCTCCTGCAGCTAGGAGTGGGAGAACCTAAACATGCAGCCTAGCAAGCCCAGCTTGACAGCTTGGCCACCTGCCTTCAGACCCCACCTCCTCCACCTTGGAGCCCGAGCCCCTGGAAATGTGGGTCCATGGGTCTCTGTGTCTTCACGGAGAAAAATGAACAGGACATATTCCCAGTGGCATGTGCTACTGGGAGAAGTAAACGAAGTGAGGTATATAAACTTCTTAGGCTATTGACAGCTTGGAAAAGGCAGGAAGAAAGGATAACGTGATGTGACAGCGGCAGTGTTAGGGATTCACCCCAGCACCCACAATTTCAGACTCTTCAGGGAGGTGGTGGGAGGTCTCCAAGGACCCCTGGAAGCTCCTGCAGGTTTCTAATGCAATTCAGGCCGAGTCTCCTAGCGACTGAGTTTCGTAAATGAAAAATCTGAGCTTAAAAATACTCGACCACAAGGAATGGGAACAAGTCAGAGGTCTCTCTCCAATTAAGCCCTGGGATGGGAATCAGATACTTTTTAAAAGGCAGAAAAAAACCTGGAATGTCTAACACTGAGGTCACGTTCCAGGCAAACTAACGAAGAAGCCCCGAGGCTGCCGTGGGCTCGCCCACCACAGACTGACTGTGAGCACTGGCTCCAACAGCCTCAACTTCCAGCCCTGACAACCTGCACACACAAAATCATTTCAGGCTGACCTCTTCGGAATGGTGATGAGTTAAAATCTTGATGGGATTTAAAGCTGTGGGCTTCTTGCTGTGATGCTATCATTTAAGTTGAAAATAAAAAGAATTATCAGAGGTCACTGAAGCAGACAGAGGATCTGAATTTCAATTTCTGATGGCAGCAGCGAATAGCCAGGCCAATGTGGCTTGTGGTAGGGCTGGGGACACCGTAATTTGAACTGGGAGCAGCCTCCCTGGGCCCCCGTCTCTGAAAGAGGGTTCTGGGCCAGGCTCCCTGCGTTTGAAATCTGGCCCTGCCAATTTGTGATTGTATAACCTCAGGTAAGATGCTTAACCTCCCTGTGCCTTGGTTTCTTCATCTGGAAAATTATATCTCTCAGCATTGCGTGGGGATTAGATGGGTTCACCCATGTCAAGATTTTAAAACAGAGGCAGGCACACCAAGAGAGTCAATAATGACTGCTATTATTGTCGTAATACAAGTTACTGGAGGATGAAACCGGACTAACGGCTTATGAATTAGCAAGCAAATGCCATGAAGAAATGTACAATGCGGAAAGTTCTAGCTGCTTGAAACTGTGTGTAGTGCCAGTGATGTCTTAAGACTAAAGAGCAGTGCTGGAGGGTCTCAGGAGCAGGAGCAGGCAAGCTGGAGGAGCGGGAGCCAAGAGAGCAGGGCACAACGACCAGGGGAGTACATGAGGAGAGAGGTAGAGAGAGAAGGAGAAATGCAATCCAGGTGTGGGCCACAGGTGGGTGACCACAGGTGGGTGACCCCAAGGGCACCAGGGCAGCGGTTCTCCACCTCAGCTGTGCACAGAAACTCCAAGGATATTTTAGTCAAAGGCTGGTGCCTGGGTTGCACTGCCAGAGTCTGATCAATTGGTGTGGGTAAAGGCAGAGGTATTATTCACACCTTTAAGCTTTCGAGGTGCAGCGCATCTGACAGTCATTTTCAAGCTATGACTCCTGGACCTGCATCACTTGAGAACTTAGACTAATTATTCACATAAGCAAAGCAAAGCATACATCCAAGTTACAAAGGGAATGGATCACAATGGTAAATGAAAACCATGACTGGTTACCATAAACAAGATATGGCCATAAAATGGATACCAGGAAAGCCTAAGCATATTCCTGCTTCCAGCTGATGCAATTGTCTGCAGTTGCCCAGCTCTTAGTTTCAAGGGGGAAAATTAACAAGTGTTAGAGTGTTAAGGATACTCCAGGCCCAGAGAAAGTCTTTCTCAACTTTACAACCAAGATAGAAAACGGAAAAGGGAACAACTTTCTCACCATGTCATTTAGTGGCTCTTAAATTCAGCTGGTACCTTCAGAAACCTTGTCAAGTACAACCCAAAGTCACACTCCACCAGGGGCCCCGTCACACAGGTGGGGAGCAGGTCATGGGGAATAGCACTTCTGAGGAAAATACACCACAATCTCAGGGTGCCATAGGTCCAAGAACAGGCCCAGCACAGTTCCCAAGCCTTGTTTTCTGTCTCTCATCTTCTACAAGAACCGAACTCTTGATTCACAGAATTAAGATTTGTTAAGGAAAAAAATCATGTTAACTTTGATAAATAAGCCAATGAGAATGAGACTCCGTTATGTAAAGTTCCATGGTGCCTTCTGAAGGCCTGAAGGCCTCTAAACAGAGTGCCAGCTCTGCCTCGCCCCTCTCCCGCGGCACTAACTGTGCTCCCAGGGCCTGCGGGACCAGAGCCCCACAAGGGACACAGCCAGCGGGGTCACCTTCCCTCCCATCTCCTAGCAGTTCGGCAGCCTCTCTGAGAATGCACCACAGCGCCGGCCGTTTCAGAGTCAAGTCTGCTCTGTAATTCCAAACTTGGATAGAAACAAAACCCTAGTTATATTACCATCTTTTAGCTCAAGACGCCTGTTCTGAAATGGATCTGCCTTCAAGCCCAGGGTTGAGAAGAACCATCTTGGAGTTGTAAGGTTATGTCATTTCCTGATAATGTGAGATATCATTTCTGGACTAAATCCATTCAAATGAGATTATGAACATTGAGAAATGCCTCCACAGTGCCACAGAGATACCTGATACAGGTGGACAGGGGAGCCCAGTGCATGTGAGTTTTGAAGAAGTGTTTAGGTACATGGGCTGTCCCGTCATGGGCTCGGAGGACTGGGCAGTCTTAGCTGGATGGGCACTGACATCAGAGGTGCCCAGGTTCGAGGGAACAGTCAACACTTAGTTGGGGAGCTGGGCGCTCTGTCAAGGGCATGCTTGAGAGGGGTGCTGGTGGGTGTCGAAGGCAGGCAGACAGGCAGGAAGGGGCCCCTGTGGCACTTCCCCAGGGAGAGGCAAGCTATCCCCACAATCACCAGTAGCCAGTGGCGGTCTCAAGCGTGTCCGGGGTTGTGCGGGAAGCCAGGCTCCCCCTGCTCAGACAGGGCTGCAGATGGTGGCTGACTTTTCTCACGGGGGCGCTATAATGTAGTGTGAGCAGCTGGGGTGGAATCTATGGTCTGTTGCTTACAGCCGTATGACTTTGGACAAGTTCTCAGTTTGCTCCTCTGTGAAACAGGAATAATGACAGTGTCTACCTCATAGGGGTGTTTGGAGATCAAAGGAGTCAATATACATAAAGCATGTAGCAGAGAGGAACTGGAATAAAGTGGCCCGTAGTATTTGCTACTACTACTACTATTGGTCATATTGTTAAGTATTTTCTATGTTTCTCATTAGGGTTATTCCCATCATCATCACCATTACCACCACCACCACTACCGTCACCAATGTCACCATTACCACCACCATCATCACTATCACCAATGTCACCATCACCACCACCATCATCACTATCACCATCATCATCCTTACCACCATCATCACTATCATCATCACCACCATCATCCTCACCACCATCACCATCACCAATGTCACCATCAACAGCACTACAATCATCCTCACCATCACCATCACCATCATCATCTCAACCTATCCACTCTAGGAGACAGGGCTCTTTCCTCAGGGTAAAGAAACCAAGTATATTAAAGGTACTTCTCATAAAGGACTGGAGTTTCCAGGCCTCAAGGTTAGCCTAGAGTTCAAGAGACAGCTCCCATTTCTTATAAAATAGCTGAGCATTAAAAAAGTTTTTAAATGCAATCCTGGATCTATCTGGAGAATGGTCCAGATTGTCTCCTAATGCAGAAATAACATGAAGCATAAATTTTGATGTGTAATAAAACAACACCAATGAGCTTCACCACCTAACCAAACCGTTGAACCAGTGCTGCAGAACCCCGCTGGTGTCTCCTGACCCCACCTCTCTGTCTCCCTGTGGAGTTGTTTTTTTTTAAATTTATTTATGCATACAAACACTGGGGGTACAGGCCAGAGGTGTGTGTGTGTGGGGTGAGAGGATTCACCACAGAGAGCGGGGAGCAGAACAGGCAGATCAGCGGAAGTACACTGCTGAGGGGAGCAGTGGGCACAGCAGGAGAGGTCTGCCGCGCCATGTGGGTGCCCCCACTTGCCGGCAGCAGGGATCAAACTCGTGCTGCAGTGACTGTGGTTTGCTTCATAGTGCGCTGCTCAACCCACTGTGCCACCAGGGAGGCCCTCCCTGTGGAGTTTTAACCCCACTCTCAGGTTGCCTTAGGGCACTCTGGCTGGTTCCAGGGTACAAGGAGGCGCTGAAGGGGTCAGCCAGGACACACAAACTGAGAGCTTGTGAGGACGCAGCTGCAGCCCCTTCTCTGCCTGCAGACTGGACTTGTCTTCCCAGGCCCACAGCAACCCGATCGTCAGAGTTGCACTCTGCACAGGGATCTTTGGGTGGCACAAGAAAAAGTCAAGTGCCTCTAAACTCAAGGACAACATGGCCCTTCAGATAAGCTGTTTTGCTCCAGCAAACAATTCTCAATTTTTACTGTCTTATGTCCTCTTCTAAGAGTGCCCTTGTTTAACTACAAAGACAAAGGTTCAAAACAGGGGCTTGCGGCAAAAGTTCTGTGTGTGCTGACCCAGCGACCCCTCCCACCTCTTCCTTGTGCCCCAGCAAAAGCAAGAGTAAACAACATTCTACAAGACTCCCCACACTGCAGAAATGATTTCTGATGCTACAGGAAATAAACAACAGACTCTTCTTTGTTTGAAGTTAGCAGCAGCCAAAGAAAAATGTATGCAAAAACATGGGGGTGAGGGGAATGGGCAAATGCAGAAAATAAGCAGGGCTTTGGGGTCTGTGGATGAGAGGGCCTCGTGCCATTTCACAGGCAGCCGTGATGGAGTCCCCAGAGGCAGCAAACCCAGAGAATTCATTGTGGTGTCATTAGACACCATGGCATTTTCTTCCAAAGGGCTTTAAACCCCTAAGTTCTTTTGTTCCCTCCCTCCAATTACGTTTATTGAGGTCAAGCTGGTTTACATCACTGTACTTGGTTTAGGGGTTACAGGTTCAAATCTCTGCAGATGTATTTTGTCACCACACCCACCATCAAAGCCCCAGCGAAGGCCCCTTCACCACCACCCACTGGGTCTCCTCCCTCTGCCACTCCCACCCACCTCCCCTTTTGGTCACGTGGCTTTGCAGTCAGGTGTTAAGGGTCTGTTACAGCTTTGGTTTTGTCTGGCCCTTTGTTTCAACTCTCTATACTTTGCCTTTCTCCTCCTGACTTATTTCACTCAGTGTTACCCTCTCCAGTTCTATCCATGTTGTTGCAATTGAATTTCTGATAAAAAAACATGATCCCATTTGAGTAGAAATTTAATGCCAGAGAAACACGCTGGGCTTTTTATTTCTAAGAGGTTTACCTGTCGAGAGGAGGCAGAGGTGGGTGTGTGTATGTGGTCTCTCACTTCTCCTTTGAGGATGGCTGAATTGGACCATGAGCCTGGAGGTTATGGCCAGGTCTCCGGCCACAGTACTCGGGAAGCTAACGCTCATGACGATGAAGGTGGCAGTGGTGGGGCTTGGGGAGGGAGAGCATGTCTAGAAAGAGAACTATGTCTCAAGCACTGTTTTAAGCTCCTCACCATGACCAGGAGAGGCTATTCTCCAGTCCATGTGCAGATGGGGTGCCTTGAGAGGCCTTATCACCTGCTTTCTCACAGGTGACCAAACTGGGATTAGTGTGTGACTGCAGCAAACCTAGATTTTGCTTATTATGGGAAAAAGAATGACTTGAATAAGACAAGGTATTGTTCTAGGCAATAAAACTGGCCTGAGCTAGAAGGAGATGGGCTGGGGTGGGGGAGGACTTAGCCAGGAGGATGGGGAGGAAGGGAAGAGACCACACGGTCCTCCACTGGAAGGAGGGAGATTGGCCTGAGCCGTGGGAGTGCCTGGGGGTGAGTGGAAGGAAGGTGAAGTGTGTATCACGGTTTGTTTTGTTGCCTTGGATTTAGTTGGCTGAAGTGGCTATATCACCCGATTTAAATGTGAATATAATTTTGGGGCTGAAAATTCTAAATTTTGGTCTCTACGGCCTCTGGAATGTGCGGACTGTGTCTAAGAACCAACGGGTGAGTACTAGAGCCAAGTGAGACCACGATGCTGGTGAGCCACAGCCTGAGAGGATCAGCGGCCACAATACCAACGAGGCCACAGGGCAAGTCGCTGCCCGCTCATGCTCAGGACGACGCTTTGAGTGTGCGCGTTCTCTTGCTCTTTCCCGCTCTCTCTCTGCTAAGCTACCAGTTCTAGGACAAAAGGCACGTTGAAAGCAAAGAGAGAAGATGGCAGTGGGTGTAAAGTGAATTGGGTAAATTTGCATGGATACAGAGATTTTTAAGATTACAGAACAAATATTGAAACCAGGGAAAAGGACATCCCACAAAGCAGCACTAGTGTATCCAAAACAGGGTTCATTTCCCCCACAATCATGCTCAAAATATCAAATGTGTGCACTCCACAAGAGGCCTGCTGGATGACGCTGTCTTTTTTTGTTTGGGCAAATAAGCGTTCTCTAGCCTGATGTGGGAAGAGCTGGGGGATATTTTGGATGCTAAAAAGTTTGTTCCTGCTAAGTAACTAACGCCTGGTGGTGGAGGCCAGCTTCTCTGCCACAAATGGGGTGTGTTGCTGAATATCCTGCCTCAGGTGAGAAGCTAGGCAGTAGCTCCAATTTTTGTCTACCTTCTGCCAGCAGGATGGCATGAATTATAAGCTAAAGAACAGGACTTTGCTCAAGGTCAAGCATTTGGTAAGTGATGGGGTCCAGCGGGCAGCTGGGTCCCTGCCCTGGAGTCAACATCACCTCTATTGTCCTCCCCAGGCAGCCTCTGTATTCAGCATGGCTGTTAGAACAGGTAGCTGACTTCTTCTACAAAGGACCACATTGTGAATACCTTAAGTTTTGCAGGCCACAAAGCTTGCAACTACCCAAGTCTGTTGTTGTGGAGCAAAAGGAGCCAAAGACAATATGGACACAAGTGAACAGGCAGTGTTTCAATAAAAATTTATTTAAAAACAGGTAGTGGGGGCCCACCCTGGTGGTGCAGTGGGCCAAGCAACGCATTATGAAGCAAACTGCAACCACTGTAGCACGAGTTCGATCCCTCCCGCTGGCCAGGGAGGGGACCCACATGGCGGAGCAGATCTCTCTTGCCTCGCCCGCTGCTCCCCTCAGCAGTGGATTTCAGTTAAATCTGCCTGTTCTGTTCCCCACTCCTGGTGGATCCTCTCACCCCTGCACTTCTGGCCTGTACCCTAGTTCTTGTATGAATAAAAAATCCTTAAAAAAAAAAAAAACAGGTCTCGCACTTAGGTTATAGTTTACTAATGATCCCTGAAACAGAACCAATACCACCCTTCCCCCACCCCCACTGAATTGTCTGGGGAGAACTGTCGGGGAGGAACCTCCACTTCCTGGTCAAGACTGCCATCTTCCTGTGCTTCCTCTGCTTTGATCTGAGCCTCTTGAACTCTGACCTTGTCCTAAAGCCTGGAAGGAGTGCTGGGCTGGGGCTAGGAAGAGAGCGTGTATCTTCTAAGAAGAACTAGACTCCACAGTTGTCCTCTGTGGCTGTCTCCTGCCTCAGCTAGCATCTCCCACAGTACTGAGGCTTGCTGCTTTTCCTCTGTAGCGGTGCAGTCATCTGCATTCCCAGACAAACCTGATTTTCAGCCTCCTCCCAGGAGAAGGCTGATCCCAGATGATCTGGCCTTGACCCATTGCTGTTTGCCAATCCCAGCATGTTCAGGCAGCCCCAGCAGGCTCCATGCCTCGGTGCATCCGGGACAAGTGCAAACAGTATGCATGATAGGGCATCGAGGGTGCCACAGTTTCATTGTGCAACAGCTGCTTCAGAAAAGGGACTCTCAAAGGAACGTGGACCCAGGAGCACTGGGCGGCAGAAGCTGGCCTGGAGTGGAGGGCATGGGGGGTGGGAAAGGCCCGTCTGCTTCCTGGTTAACCAAACTGTGTTTTCAGAGGTGGAGGCTTGTCCTCTGAGAAAGTCCTCTCCCAACAGGTATTCATTCAGGAGCATCTCAAGTGGTCCATGGGCTAGATTAGGGAGAAAAGGGGGCACAGCTCACCTGACAGCTGAGAACAATGCTGAATTGGAGCCCCACCAAGTCCTCATGCTTCCTCTAGATTACACTCTCCTGGGCGTGTGTGAGGGGGAACGCAGTGTTCTCAAGGTTTGTTTTGGTCCTTACTTTGGGCCTCCTCCTGATGATGCTGAAAGGAGAAGCTGTACCTAAGAAGCTGCCAGTTCCTCCACGTTGCTCCAAGTCAGTTCTGCACCAGGAGCCGGAAGCCAGACGTCCTCGGCAAATGTTGATGGGGAAACTGGTGGAGCGACAGATTGTTTCCGGAACAGGATTTACCGAACGTCCTTCACACTGCATGTTTCGGGGGTGGCCAAGCTGTCTAGCGGTAGGCAAGGCTCTGGGATTAAGGGATCCGAACCGCAGACAAGACAAGCGTGGCGAGGCGGGGTGTGTCACAGGTGGAGCAGGCAAGTCACAACCAGAGGGCTCCTTGGCCATCAGGTTAGCACAGAAGGTCACTGCAGAAGAGCCCGAGGCAGGCTCTGGGGGCAGTGGGGAGAGGGCACAGAGGGGTGTAGCCAACAGGCTCCTGATGCGTGCCTGTTTTATGCCAGATAACAGGTACACCTGAAAACACTCTTGGGCAGAGATTCCTCATTGTCTTTAGGCCATAAACCCCTTTGACACAACAGTTGTAGTGGCAGGAAGGCACAGGGCAGATTCTCGATGATTCCGAGTAGACAGGTTACGGAGGAGTCCTGGAGCCCTCGGTGGTTTTCTAGGCTTTTGTTGCATCATTGTATCAGAGGCGACCAGGTACGAGGCAGGCAGGGGGCCGGGGGGCCAGGAGGCTGGCAGGCTTCCTACCCGCTGGTGCACCTTCGCTCTCTGGGCTCTCTAGCCTCTTGTCTCTGCTTCCACTGCTTTTCTGTCCCTCTGTCTGTTCTGTCTTCTCCTTTCTCTCTCTGCATCTTCTCCTCTCTTTCTCCGTGCTGCTGGCGTCCTCAGGACACCACCCTTCTACAGCTGTGTCTCAGCCCAGGTGTGCCCACTTGTGCGTGCAGGTCCGCAGGTGTCCATGGGTGACACCAATGGCGGGGGGAGGGGGGAGAGGAAAAGCCTGATCACTTTTCCATTTACCCTACAACAGTGTACATTTGTATGACAGTTTGGGGGCATCCATGAGGCGCACTTTGAGGACCTTTCCTGTATGTCTTAGCGCCCGCTTCTTCAAGGAATGGGGCATCGTCCTCTTTTCTCCACGCTCTTTCAGAACTTGCAGGCAAAGGGAGAGGCGCCTGCACCTAGGTGCACTCAGCGGGTGGGAAGCCGGCTGGGGCTGGGGACGCCCTGGCGATGGGGAGTGAGAACTGGCTAGGAACTGCTCTTGGAGGGGAGGTAAGTTGGGTAGATGGTCCTTGGTGGCTGCAGCTGACTTGGCTATTGGCATGAAAATGGGTCCCACTCGTGGGTACCTACTGGCGGCCAAACCCAATCTGGCAGGAGAGGTAAATTGCTGGGTTAACAAGGAAGAGCTGACGGGCTAGGTGAGAGCTGGTCGTGGGTGAGAGCCCCATGTGTCCGCATTCGTTCCACTCCAAAGGATTATTTAGCCAGGAGACAAAAAGTCACCTTCTCTCACAAATAAATTAGAACTGAAAGATTCTGTCATAACTTGAGTTCACAGTATTTTTGAGGCTCCAAATAGAGAAAAGAGTCCAACAGTCTGTGTTCTCTATCACTTAATGTTTCTATCTAAATTTTAGAGACACTCTGTACTGGCACCCACATTTGCTTAGTGCAGGGTGGCATGACTTAGGAGCTGGCATTGGCTGTGACCGCACCATTTTAAATATGTTAAATATTTAATTGTACCCAACCTATCACATGTAGTCCTTATATAACTCAGAGGACCTGTTCCAAACCAATGAGGTCAGTCTTTTTGCTACTAGTCATTTTGAACCACTACTGCCTAGCACAGCACTTAGGTATGTTTGCTAAGTATATGAATCTCTGCACTTGTCTGCACTTCTGGATTCAAGTTGCCCCATCCCTGGGTCACTGGGACACATCCCCCCATCTTTCCTACTGCTACTGGTCCTACTGTGGCACCCGCCCATCTGCCCTGACTTCCACTCTATTGCCAGCCCTGTCCACAGAAGGGTCATCTCCATGGTGACAGCAACGTGGCAGGGGCCACATCAGGGGCCTGGGACTCTTGGCCCATCTCACCCCAGGGTTAGCACATGGCAAGACAAAACCAGTGAGTGCCCGGCAGAGACCTGTTAGGCTGAAAAACTACAAAGCTAGAGTGGAAAGAAAAGCTGACCGCGGTCTCATCTTTTGGCTGCAGTACATAAAGCATCCATTTGGAGGGACTCTCGGACAAGGAAAAACCCAGATAGAGAATAAAGCCAGGCCCAAAGCAGCCCTCCTCTTTGCAGAAAATGTTAAATCCTTCGAAGAAAGGCTCCTGGAGCCCACAGAGACAAGGGGACACGTGAATCGAGCCAATTATAACTTTGGGAGAAAATGTCAGAGTGGGTCAATTACTCTTGGGTGTGGGGAGCATCAGCCTGTAGAACGCCTCTAGATTTCAGGAACAAAATGCAACGGTGTCACCAACAACAGAGAACACTTTCTGCCTGGGTGACAAGAGATGACTGTGGAACAAACTGGACTGAGATGCTGTGTGCTTGGCTCTGCGTGTTCTAATTATTTTTCATAAAGTCTGCTGATGCCGTCTGTGTTGAGAAAACCTACAGAACCTCAGATGCGATCTCTTCTATGTTAGTAAAATATGACCTGCACACTTTGGAATACTTGTTCCCTTGGTGCCTAAGACAAAGGATGAGAGGCACTGAAAAGACACCTGCTCAGCCTTTCCCTTCTCCCACTCTCCATAACCCTACAAAAGTCTGGATCCAGGGAGAAATCATTTCATGTCTTAGGACCTTTTTTTTTTTTTTAATAAGATTTATTTAATTTTATTTGACATCATTTGTAGTCCCCAGGGAATTCCCACCACCATTTCACCTGTGCACCAGCACCTCAGTCCTTGTGCTCTTTCTGCCCTCATCCCGGTCTCGACCCCCGCCCCTCCCCCACCAAATTATCCCTTTGGTTTGTCTTTGTCCTTTTGTTCTTGTGTTTTTCTGAATGTTCAGCTCACTAGAGACTCCTTGGTGATAAGAATGTAATTTCTGCCCCAGTAAATCTCTGACTCATCCACCTATCCTAGACATATGAGTGTCCCCCCAGGAAATAAAGTCATGGCAGGAACTTGGACGGGAGTGTGGTGGTCTGGGTGGAGAAAGAGCTACATTTGGTCCTCGGGAAAAGACCAGTATGTCACTACTTTTTCTCTTACAGTTAGTGGAAAGTAAAGAGTTCTACTGAAGTTATTTATATAACCCTGATGTTAGAGAAGGAAATGGAATCTAGTGAGAGAGAGAATATTTTCCAGGTTCTGAGAGACTGAACCGAGTCTACATAAACAATACAGGAAGATTTTAATATTTACTTATCATGAAGAATGGATGAACTTACAAGTTTACACACATAAGAAGAAAATTAGAATCACCTATATTTCTACAGTTGGCGAGAACAACTCTTTTTGGTGTATTTATTGCCAATTTCCTGGTTCCGCGTATTAAAATGTCAATATTTTATATATTCTTATCTATGAACATAGTTTTAGATCATGTATTTGTACTGCAACAAGATATGCTTTGAAAACATTTTAAATGCCTAACATTTTATAGCTATATCATAATTTATTTAATGGGTCTCTTGTTTGGCACAAGTATGTAGTTTAAAAATCTTCATCTTTATAAAATGATAAAGCAATGGATCAAATCCATGCATAAATACCCAACTTCATTTCTGCTTTTTTCCCAAAGGATACATTCTCAGAAGTGGGCCAAAGTGTATAAAATCATTCAAGACTCTTGATATATATTGCTCAATTACTCCTCCAAAAGCCATACCAAAGTCTTATGAAGGAGGTAGTGAGAAAAGTGAAAAATAGCACTACAATTAAGGCTTCCTTACTTTTGAGGTATAACTTTCCACCCTACACTTATCATTTGGCCATTTACATTTCTTTTTCTTTGACTTACTCCTTGTTCAAGTTTCTTACAGGGTATTAGGTGGAAGAGCTCTTTAGAAGTGAATAGTAATAACCCTTTGTCATATTTACTGCAAACTGCATTTAGATTTCATTCACTAAGGTTCTAGAAACAAGGACACTCGTGTTCAGACAGTTAAATCTGTCAAATATTTTACTCTTTTATTTCATTTTAAATTTTTTTTAGGTTTAGAAAATCTTGGCTCTTTCTAAGATTGGCTAGAGTCACTTATGTTTTCCTGTATTACTTTCTTTTTTTATGTTTAATTTTTAAATCTATTGGAAACTTATTTAGGTGTACAATGTGAGGCAATATTTCATTTATTTTTCTTCTTAATGTTTAGACCAACTTTCCCAACTTAGGTCGAATGAACCCTGACTTCTCTGAGGAACCACATGCTTCTGCTGGTTTACATTAAGCCAGTGATTTGATCCTATTCAACTTTCTGTTAGTTCTTGCAACAGCCCTATGCTTTCAATTGTTCTAAATTTGTAACATATTTTAAAATATTTCTAATACTTTCAAAATAAGCCTTTCATCCCGGTACGTTGTTTAATTACTCAAGGCAAATTTATGTTCCCTGTTTCCTATTTGACTGGTAACTCTTTGCCTTTATTCTTAATATTTATAGCTCATTTATTTTGCTTTAGGTTGAAGGTATATGGGGCTCAGGAGATACCACCCCAAAATATAACACCTTGGCACACTGAACATGTTAAGCTGAAGGAATTTGAGAGAGAGCAATTGTGGGGAGCATTTGGGTCTCCCCCATCTTTCCTGAAGCAGATCCTAAGATGCTCTAAAGACAGGGTGCATTCTCACCTCCAAAGATGAGGGGTACCAGAAGGGCCCCAAACGCACAGGCACGCCTATGTCTCCCACACTTACTACTATCAGCTCCTACCTTTTTGTCCCATCATATATTTCTCAGATTTCCACTTTTCATCAAATCTATTACAGAAACACGTAGGTTTAGTAGTTTTATTTCCTTATGAAAGCCCCCATGTACAATTTCAATGAAATAAAAGTATGTGTTTTTCTTGCTACTCTTTCTGTGACAGAGCTCCAGCCAAGAATCTGGATGGCCACAAAGGAAAAGATATTTTTTCCTCTCCTACAAGGTTTAGGTCTCATAGATATAGTTAAATTTTGATTAAAACAACCCCCACGTTGTAAACCATGGGGTTAGAACCTGCTCTCTTATCATCACCATTTGTGAGCTCAACCACGTGCCTGATAACTTGCACCTCTCTAATGATGCTAACCTGGGCTCCACCATTTGCAGACAGGGAAGCTGAGGCTTGGAGGGATTAAGTGGTACCTACTGCAAGGTACCAGCCAGTGTCAGTGGTCCAATTCTAGCATCTTCCTTTTTTTTTGTAGAAGTGGAGTGTAGGTCAGAGGTTTCAGGGGGTGAGAGGATTCACCAGAGACAGAGTGGGGAGCAGAACAGACAGATCGACTGAAATACACTGCTGAGGGGAGCAGAGGGCAAGACAGGAGAGGTCTGCCATGCCTTATGGGTCAGCTCCTTGGCAATAGTGCCACCAGGCCACCAGGCCACCTGGTGGCCCCTTGGTCACCAGGGAGATGCCCCCATCACCTTGATCCCCAAATCCCATTGAGCTGCCTGCTGCCTGTGTTGTGGGACTTGGCTTCTGTTCTCCCTTCTCCATCCCCTTGTTACTTGTTCTGCTCTAGGTCTTTGGTCTCATTGTGCTTTGTCTACATTTCTCTTTTCCAGAAATTGATGAAGTATAAAGCTTGCCTTATTTCTACTAAAAGCCATCTTAAAGATTTACCCCAAAGCCTGATACTCCATTCAGAGTACCAGGAATGAATGAGCCAGTCTGTCCTGACAGAACCCCCGCACTCCCGTACCCACCATGCCTGAGGAAGCCTAAGTGAGTCCAGTCTGCTGCTCCACCTGTGCCTCACACCTCCCCTCCTGTTATAAAATTACTTGGTGACTGGGCGCCCCAGTTACCTTCATGATGTTTATATGACTTTGAGTTGCTAATACTTATTTTTCATGAGCGTGTTCAACTGATTTAAATGCTTACGGTTTACCCCAATATTTTACAGCTTCCTGTCTCTGAACTTTTAATTTTATTCATATTCATCTCAGTGTCCTCATTAGCTTGCCTTTCAAGAGCTTTTTCAAGAAAGCCATGTGGGTGATACAGAACCCGAGCCCCTGTGAAACAGAGAATCTGCCACATTAATAGCAAATGGTGAGAAATTTGGGGCAAACAGGCTTTGTCGCCACAGTCTGCAGCAGTACTTCCTTGCGTCCTCAGATTTAGAACTGCATCCAGTGAGAACCAGGGCCAGAGAACCGATGTTCCCTCCCTCCGCCCCTGCCCCAAACCTATATATTCTGCAGGAAAGGTATTTGTTTCCTTCCCTTGTAATAACCTTTTTTCCCTAAGCTATTTCTAATTGCAGACTGATTTCTACTCATTTTGCTGAAATAGAGAACATCCATTTTACTTTGAATGGTTCCATAAATTTATTCCTATCATATTGATTCACTGCTTTTTTCTGTTTCATTTTTTTTTCCCACTTTCACCCTTGGAACAAAACTAGAATTCTCTACTTCTGTTCTCAGTTTTATATTTCTATCATCCCCTCACCCATCGTCATCATTCTGTCATTTTGTCTGCTCAGTATTTCTGCAAAGGTTGAAGAGAAAGGGACTTGCTGAGACCTGGAGCAATATGGAGCGATCCCTGCCACCCGCTACAGTGAAATGAGGGAAGCAAGGACCTTATTTGTGAATCAACAAAGAGCAGTCTCCAAAAATACCAAGGCAGAGCAGACCACAGGCTGCAAAGGAGAGCCTTTGCAAAGGCCCCTGAAGGAGATGGAGACAGAGAGTTCCCCAGACTCTAGCCTGTGCTGCACCCAGTGTGGTTATATTCAAATAAGAGAGAAAGCAGAGGCACCAAGGCCAACCCCATGAGTGTCCAGGGAAGCTTCTGACTATTTAACTTCAAGTGCATCTGGCCCAGAAGCACAGCTGCCCCTGCCTTGAGAGGAAGGTTAAATCATCGCCTGATGCCATTAAGCATCCATCTAACTCCTTGTCTGATGAACAGGCAGCATTCAGAGTCTGCTACAGGGAAAGAAGGCACCACTTCCCAGTGGGCTTCTGCTATTTGTGGCTTATGGGACATGACAGATAAGTAACAAGGCTCATTATGATCAGCCCTCTCGAGTGCCTTGGCAACACGGGAGAGGTGCTCCAGCCAAGTCCATAGATTCATGGAGTTTTCTATTAGGCTATATTAGAATTGGTCGCTGTGGTCCTGGCCAGCTCTGGGCAGTGACAGGAGACTTGGGTGTTCCTGGGGCATCACAGTGGAAGGACCCCCAGCCCTGCATCTAGCTGCTGAGCCCTTCTGCACGAATGTAATTTGGGTAGCGGTGTGCTTTGGTTATAGCTGCATACACCATCCCAGACACACAGCCACTGTTTGGGTTTTGTCGTAAGTCGAGCTAACCTACTATCAGGCTAGACCTTGAAGTACGAGGGGCTACAGTTTTCCAAGGTTACTGTGTGTATGAATCACCTTGGAGAACCAGAGACACAGACTCGCAGGTTCTCCTTGAGGGGGCCTGGTTTGGGGTGTCTGGGTGGGGGTGGCTGTCTGCAGACTCAGCAGCATGAAGCTGAGTGAGACCTAGCGAGGAAGAGTGAGCCATGAACTCTCACTGTTACTAAACACTTATCTCAGCTGACTCTCACCAGGCCCCATCTTGCCATCCTACACTCACCCTCAGACCAAGCCCCGCTCCCACTCCCAGGGCCTCCACTACGAGATGGACCAGCACTCACGCAGCGACTCCTGACCCTTCACTCATGTTCTCCTGGATTTTCCAGGACATAGAGCAGAAATTTTCTGACCAGATCTCAGTTCGAGCTCCCCCTTGTCACCTGGCAAGGCGTCCTCTAAGGCTCCACGGCCTCATCCATAAAGTAGAGATCAGAAGGAAGTCCCACCCTACAGGAGCTGTAGGGTTAATCAAGATTAAGTAAGTCAAACCCAGGGCCTAGGGCCTAGCACAAAATAAATAATTGCTAACTCTTACTGCTGTTTTTATCACTATTATTATTACCATCCAGAAAAAACAAAAAAGCCTGCTGCCAGACGGCCACGCCAAGACTCACTATGTCCACTTTCAGTGCGGGGGTTCTACACAGGAAACAAGAGCCGCCAGTGTGCACCCTCTTGCCCTGCATCTCTCCTCCCCCAAACCAGACACACGGTCAACCCACCTCAGGAGCTGAGAGCATGAAGTGGCCTTGCAGATGCAGTCAGAGCCTTACGCTGGCACCACAACTCCAGGCCCGAAGGCCTTGGTTCTGGCCTCGCAGAGGGAGCTTCTGTCTCACATCTGGACCAACAAATGGGGAGACCCTGATGTCCCATCTCCCAAACTTCTGCCGCCAGGGCATCAAAGCACCCCAAGAGAAAAGGACCCCAACATGACGGGGATGGCGTCTACTCAAAGGAGAAGGGGGGCAGGCAGGTGCGGGATCCTTCTCTCCTGGCACCAGAGATAGTCACTCCACCTGCATTCCTGGCTGCATGATTATTATTCCCCAAAGCCCCGCCTCCCACCCAGCTGGCAGGACGTTCCTTTTCTCAGCAGAACAAGGCGATGGGTCCAGGGATGCCACAGGGGAACGAGAGCTTGGTCTGGCTGACCCATCTCCATGAAGTCACCACATCAAGAGGCGTAACTGGGGGAGGGGGCTGAGGGAGGAGGGCATCTCCTGCCCCCTGCCCTCCTCCTCTGCCCCCGCTGATTATTTCCCCTTCATTGGTGCTTAAAATAGACTGATTCCAACTGAAAATAACTTAGATTAAATTAAATCAGGCCTGGCCCAGAGGTAGTTGCTAACATAACCATAAGCATTCACATCAGTGCGGCAGACAAAGACAAAAATGTTTATAATGTTTATTGGCTCTTGAATTTTCTTCCTCTGAAGTAGCTGAACCAGCAAGAGATAAAGCCCAAAGAGACCAACCTTCTCTCAGTCACTTTTGCACGAGGAAGCCAGTGCACAAACCCGATAGCCAGGTTCCCAGCAGGCACCTGTTCTCGCTGGCTGCCCCGGGGCTCCTGGGGCTCCCTGGGGCTCCCTGCAGCACCACGCCCAGCTGAGCATCATGCCTGGTGCCCAGTTGGCTGAGGGCCTCATCAGAGGGCTGCCCCTAGGCTCCCCAGACCTGCAGGACCCCTGGCATTCCAGAACATTCTTGACCACCAAAAAGGGGTGCAGATTGACTGTCTGAGGGACACACTTATCAGAGGCTGTTGGGAGTTCATGCAGACATGAAACTGTTCATCTGTCTCCATGCCATGAACATCCTTGGAGAGAGACAAAACCATCACAGGCCATTTTTTTCAGCCTTTCCACCTGTGCCGCCATTGCCGTGTTTAATCTGAAAATACAGAACTGAAAATAAACATTCACTAAACGTATGCTGTCAGAGCTAAGGGATTTTCACCTGGAAAAGTCTCTGTGTAGTTCAACCTCTCTTAGAAACAAATCTGGATGTTCCCAGTGCCTTTGAGCTCTCGACTGGATGTATCGTCAACACTGTCATGTGTCTCAAGCCTAAGGCAAGACCAAGTTACTCCTGAGAAGGAGAGAGTCGGGTTGGATGAGTACCATGGATGTAACTTTTAATCTAGTGAAGTAACAGCACCTTTTATCCATGAGCCATGAGCTAAGAGAAGCCTGGAATTGGCAAAGCTGTCGGGTAGAGATTAAACAGGAAGATGGCAGGATGCAGACGCCACACCAGGGCCCTAAGAGATGGGCATCTGAGACTTCAGTGCTGGAAGGGGGGCAGGTTGACCATAAAATCACCACAATTTACAAACCCAGGCAGGAGACACATCATTTTCCTGGGAGGGAGGGATGGCGGTGACTCATGAACAAAATGTACTTTGCTTTGCTTTCTTTCACTGAATGGGAGGCAGGTAGGCTGGCTTTTCTCAGGGAGACACTAAGACCCCAGGCATTGTTCGAATGCCGATGACTGGTCCAGGCTCACAGCTGGAGCTGCCCGCGGATGCCAAGCTAAGGCGGGAGAGGCACAGACCTGCCAGGGCCACAGCGGCAGCGGGGCCTCCACACCAAAGCTGCCCCAGGGGGACGAGCTGTTCAGGTCCAACAGCTCCAAAGGCAGGTTGGAGGGCTTTGTCCAGCTCCTGGCCCTCATCATAAGTCCCCTCCTCTCCTGGGCCGCTCCTTCTACTCTTAAACTGCAGCCTCATTCAAGCAAGCCCCCCGAGGCCCGCCGCCAGGAAGCCTGGCCTACATCAACGCCCTTCACGCTTCAACCCCATGTGCAGGTTCACAGCTTCCAAACAAGAGGGGTGATTAACAGGCCAGGTGGCTGAGCTGGGCAAATGTGGCCAAATCAGAAGTTTTTCTTTATCCTTGGCTGTATCTGGAAACTGGTCAGGACAGGAAAAATGTTTGTTTAAAAGGGATGCATGAGTCACAGCCAACTTTGCACAGAAACTCGGGCATGGCCGATGTGCTTCAGTGGTTTTGTGGCTGGGCAACACTGCTGAAGGGGAAGGTAGGAGCAGGCCCTGGTCCCGACGCCCCGATCGATCCTCTGCACAGCCTGATTGGGTCCCCTGGGAGCTACGTGCTGCCTACTGTCACGTCTGCTTACACCACCCTCCTCTGTAAGACCCGCCCGTCAGCCACTGAGGACTGAGCCAGAGGGAACACGTGAGCCCCCACAAGCTCTGGATTGTGCCTGCCCTGCTAGGGAGGTGAAGTGGTAAGAGACAACTGCAGACTGCTCGGGGCCATGTTTCCGTATGTGGAGAAAGCCTGAACTTGCTGTGGGAAGGACTTAGGACAGCAGGTGTGGAACGAAGGGGTGGGGAGTGGGGGTGTACAGAAAGCTGGAATCTGCCCCTAATTGTTTCTGTGGTCCCAGAGCATTCCTGCCCTAGACTTCCAGAAGATACTCCATGTTTCTCTGATAATTCTTGGAGTAGCTGGAGTTGGGGTTTGTCCCTTATGAACCACGCCCCCCAGTCACCTCCCTACTCTAGGTTTTGGTCTTTGCGCACGTGACAAGGAGGTTTGGACTCAGTGAAGTTTCAAATGCTCTGGCGCCAAGTCTCCTTATGGTGATGGAGGAGGAACAGCTGTACTTAGGGGAGCACCACCCCAAATAAGACATCACCTGAAGGCAACTGCTTGTTTCAGAATCACCGGACCAGATGGCTCCAGGCCTCAGCTAAGTGCACATCTCCCGCTGGGCCCCACTGCACAGCTCCTCCAGAGGGCTCCCCTGACTGGCGCCTGGGATCAGCTCTCTCTGAAGTGACTCTCTGGGCAACAAAATGCTAGCTCGAAAGGGGACTCGGAGTTCACACGGGGCCAAGTGACTTAGTGTGAGTTTGCAGACGAGGGAAGGGAAATACGGGAAGGTTAAGTGATGAGGTCGGGGGACTCCCAGAAAGTTAGAATCCTCAAAGCCAAGATTCTCAGCTTCGCAGCCTGGGCTGCACGCACACCGGCCCCGAGCCTGTAATTCTGCAGCTCTTTCTGCTTGTGTTCCTGGGTAGTGCCTGGTGGGCGTGGTGAAGGCAGAACAAAGGAAATCCATCTGGGCTAGATTTTCCAGGGTGGGGCTGGTGCCCCCTGCGGTGGCAGGCACACTGGAAGAGAGTTAATGCTTCAAAATGAGGCATTTGGATCACCAACTCTGGTCCTTAAACGTGACCAGAACAAAACTCTAGCAGAATAACCGCTCCTCTAACTTACAAGTCCTGACAGTCAAATCCAGTCACTGGACTCCAAAGCCAGATCACTTTGCTGTCCTGTGAACAGCCCCCACAGCCTTTTTTTTCCTAGGGTTTAGTCCTTTAACATGTGCAGAGAATGTCTTTCAAAAATATATTGGCAACCCTACAAGGCCCGAGAGTAACAGAGTCCCTGCGGTCTTGTGGGGCTGAGGAAGGGTTGGGGTCCTCAGAGCAGCTGGGGTTTAACAAGAAGCAAGGACCCTGACTCTGTTCTCACGTGCACACAGCTGCCCCTTCCAGCCGGCTGTTTACCCCCAAGAGTACTCCCATGGATGGCCAGCCAGGCACCCTGCAAAATGAGGGTGACAATGTATACCTGAAGAAGTATGTTCCCCTAGACCCTGCACCCCTATGCCAGCAATGGGGGGCTATAGGCAGCAACATCCAGGGACAGGGATGTCAGAGGTGCATTTTCCAGAACAAGAGCCCAGCTGGCTTCCTCTCTCCGCTGGGTGCTGGGTGAGGCCAGCTTGTGCTTTGATTACATCCCCCACCTCGGTGGGGTCTAAATTGATGAAGCGGCACTTCCCCTCCTGCAACTTTTCCCCAATTCAGCACCCAACCTCCAAACTTTTAGAGGAAGTTTGCCTTGCATCTGTCCTCACCACGTTATTCTAGGGGAAAAAAACGCCTACCTTGGTTTCAAAAGGAACCCTGACTGTCTTTAATTAAGCACAAACCTTGCATCAATTGCTGAGGAGAATGGGTGGTAAAGCACAAGGACATTCTCAGTAAAAGAGCCCCCATGGGGGATGCTGGCACAGGACCTCCGGCAGGGGGGCCGTTCTGCACTCTATTCAGAAGGGGATATTTTAGAGCAACCCCTGGAGCTAACTTATCTACTATTTTCTCAGAAAATCTGCATTCCTTCCAAGTGGTAATGCTTAGGAGAGGAGATGAAGGCAGGCTAATGTGCTCTGCACCATTTTGATGCCAAAAACAGAGTGTGTGTCAACACAGTAATAGAAGCTTCTAGGCTAAACACTTAAAAACAACAACAAAGATCTGGGGACTACCAGGGTGCCTTAGTATTGGGCAGCACGAGCCTCCTCTGCTAGTTTTTAAGGTGGACCTCTCCTACCCACCCTAGAAGAGAGAATGAATGGAGGGAGGAAAAGGCACTGCTTTTGTTGGGGGAAGTATCTGTGTTCAAGGTCTCCACCCTTTTGGAGCGTCCCCAAAGGGCATTTATCTGCTCTTTGTTTCCTTTCATGCTCATGACCTGACCTGTTTTCCCTCCACTAAAGAATTAAGAGGAAGTTTTCCATGAAGGAGTTAAACAGACCTTTGCAAGCTTCTAAGTGAGTCCTCACTTAGCTAATGCATTTCTTTTCTAGGAGAAGATCAAGTTCCTTGCAATAATTTCATGGTAATTAATCTCATGCTTAAATGATAATCCTATAATTAGAAGCAATTAAAACTCTGCACAAGAATGACCTGCTCAGTCAATGTCCACGTCCCTATATGCTAATGGGGGATCTTGAAAGAAACCCCAGCAGTAATGTCTCTCCTCTTCCTGAGGATCAGGCATGCAGAGCCCGGCTTCAGACAAGCTTCTGCAAGGCGGGGATCACCACCATCACCATGGGTGACCAAGACCCCTGTACAGAACTCAGGGGGTTGAACTCCCCGTCAGCACGACAAGGAGAAGGCAAGTCATTTTGAGCTTGGATCCCAGGTATCCTAAGACAAGGGCCAATATCACATTAAGGACACGACGGTGACCAACCTCTGCACCTGGTACCAGCCTTGCTGCCTCCCACTGACCTCCCTCGAAGCACCCGGCTTGGGCATCACCCACAGGGAAGCACACGAGCGACTGTGGGCTGGTGTGCTGCTATCCAGCACGCGTCCATCAGTCCGCGCTGCACAGACAGTGAGGACGAGGTGCCACGGTCAGGACGTGACCTGGGACAGCTCTATGAGAGGTCAAGGGATGTGCTCCCCTAAGGCATCCCAGAAGTCACAGGGCTTCATGAACCAGGCTCAACGGTCACGTTAACTGGCTTAGGTTTAGAGCTAGAATGGGAAGAGCTGCTTGGGTTAGGGATGCAGGGGCACAGTATAAGCCAGAGTAAATATGCTGAGCCCACCATTACCATCTCAACAAACACACGTGAGGCACAAACTCAAGGCCCCGGGTCGGGTCCAGAGATAAGACGCCAGCCCTGTGGCCGGGCAGAGGGAGATCAACACATAGATCAATGCAAGTGGGGTCGCACTGTCAGGGTGATGAAGGCCTGGGGAGACTGAGGCTCGATTCAGGCAGGGCCCAGAGGGTCAGGAGAGGCTCCCAAGAAAACCTGGAGCGGAATGTTAAACTGGGTGAGGGAAAATGGCACAAGGGAGCCGAGGGGTGGGAAGTAACCTGCTCACTGGGGAGACTCTGGACAAGAGGGGGAGGCAGGCGAGGGCCTGCTGATGGCCAGGTCACAGACATGGCACACTGAGCTTCCAGAATGTTCCATCAAGGAAGACAACAGAGCAGGTGAATCCACTGAAAACACTCCAGCATCACTGGGAACACACGTGTTGGAACGCACAAGGCACAAGTGCTCTTTTGTGCAAGTTCACAGCTATATTTTTAGCACAGAGGGAGTTCCTGGTTTCATTTGGGAAGGATGCGCCTGGAGGTTAAGGAGAGTCAGGCAGCTGTCCGGAGACTGAGCACAGTCAGTGGGAGAGCCGAGGCCCCGCCACCCGGAACAAGCAGCAAGGGCAGCCCAGAATCACAGCCAGGGCACTGTCTCAGCTTCTCCCTTTAAGGCAGGGAAGGTGTCAGCAGGTTCCCAGCTGCCATTTTTCTTTCCAGCCATTATCTAAACCCTGGAACAAGGAGGCTCAGCGGAAAGGACCACAGACCCGCTCTCAGAGTGCTGTGATGACAGGGCTGTGGGCCCAGCAGAGAACGGCCTCAACTGTGACCCATGGGCTGGACACACGAATCGCTGGCACACTAGTGGAGGTGTGGTGATGCCCTGTGCTATGGGGAAGGGACGGAGCCCTGATGTCGGGGAAGGGGCCCGAGCCCCGATGTAGCCTGCCCTCTGCTGGTGTCGGCTGCGTGGGAGGGGAGGGGCCCCTGGGCCCTGCAGCCCTGAGGGCCTTCACTTGCAGCTGGTGACCTTGGGCAGGACACACGCGCTTCCAGCCGTTTCCTCAATCATAAGAGATGATGACAGCACTCTCCTCCAAGCGTTGTGGGGCAAGCAGCAAAGTGTCCAATCAGGGCCTGGTGCGTGGAGGGTGCTTAAGCAAAGCTGGTTTCTCTGCTCACAGAACAGGGCACTCAGGGTGACAGTGGCCTCTCTGGCTGGCTCGCAGGCCTCCGTGCCCACAGCTGTGCCTTGTGTCCGGACAGGCCGGCTGTCCATGAGCACCCCCATCGGGCGCTCTGATGCGGGGCCTGGGGGTCTCTCCTGCCCTGTGTGGTCCTCACAGCAAGCATGTAAGGGTTGAAGCAGAGCAGCTGGAATCAAAAGCCCCAGCCCGCCGGTGCCCAGCATTCTGGGCATCTGGTTGGTTTAAAAATTTTCAAGCCAACAGGAAAGTGAAAACAGTTCAGTGAACATGCTCTCCCTTCCCTGAGACCCACTGATGATGCTTGCCACACACGCATTCTCAGCTTTTTGTTCTGTTTTGTTTCTGCTGAGCCACTGGGAAGGAAGTTGCAGACACTGTAAAATTTCCCCCTACACTCTGTCAGCACGCATGCTCCCCAGTCACATTCCCATCCCACCCAGCGGTTTTACACACATGGACACAGAAACAACGAAACTACAGTTCAGACTGGATGGCCCTCCAACCCGCCGCCTCCGCCCCGCCCCGTGGGTTCTTTCAGGGGAACACTGATTGTCCTGTCAACTTTCTTTAGTGCAGAACAGTCCCACTGACTGCTTTGCTTCACATGACATTGAGATTTCTGAAAAATCTTGGCCAGTTATCAAGCAGGTAGCTGGGCCGGTCTGTTTCTTCTCTGCTCATGATCGGGTCCAGGTTCTGCAGTTTGACAGGCTGCGTGCTTCCTCACGTCCCCGCGGGGGTGCACCTTTTTGGCTGGGCCGTGACGGGGGAGGCCATTTGGTCACTGAGTGTGGCTATCAGGACAGAGTCCGAGTGACGGTGTCTGACCATTCACCTTAGTGGGCCGTCACCCAAGGATCTAAAAACCTCAGTAAAGCCCTGAGCTGCACTCCTCCGTGGATTCTTCTTCCTAGAGGTCCCGGTACACTACTTCTAAAGCTCCAAGGAACTGGGGCATAGCGAACAAGTGAACACACAGTTGTCACCAGGATCCGGGCTGCTTCTTAAGGGAGAAGGGGTGAAGCCAGCCAGCGGGGGAAGGGCCAGGGTCGGGATCAGTGTGCGGTCACTGAGACATGTAAATGACCCACAAAATATATAAATTCCCACTTGTCACTCAAAGCTTCGAAGCAGGAACATCCAGGAGCACTAGGCACCCCAAGAGCCCAATCTGGGATTATTGTCCTTCCTTCCCACTAAAAAATTCCTCACGGCTCTTCGTAGATAACAGGAAAGCGAGGTGAGTTTGTGGGTGGGTGCGTCACGTCCACAGGACACAGGGTTCCAACCGGCTATAATCTGAACAACGTGAACTTTAAAAAAAGATAGTAAAAAAAAAAAAAAAAAGCGCCAGGAGTCCAAATTGCTGCTTTAAAAATGGAGGAGGAGGGAAAGGGAAAGGCTTTCTTTCAGATGAATGCCAGCCCAAGAACTTAGAGAAATGACAGAATTAGAAAACCACCTTTTTGCAACCATCACCGAGTCACTGATTAGGGCTCACCACGGAGGCTGGAACCCTGGGGTGAAGTGTGGACCAGCTCCCAAGTACAGACTCCTCGCGAATCACACACAGGAAGCCACTGCGCGGGGAAGGGGTCTGATGGCGGAGCGGTGACCGGGTGCTGGACCGCGGCATCGGCGATCGCGGGCCGTCTGAACACGCTTGCAGGGAAGCTGCCCATGACTCCTCTCTCCATCTGAACCCAAAGGGCCAATTCATCAGCTGAGACCCTCCTGGGCTCCTGCGCTGGATCCAGTCCAGTCAACACTGCACATAAGTCACCTCCAGCTAAAACCTTTTTCTTTAAGCAACTCGTGGGTCCAGCCCCCTCTTACCGATGGCCCCAAACTGCTTCTTCTGACCCACAGGCCAGTGTGCCACTGGGAAGAGCACCTCTAACTAACTCAGCTCTGTTGCCAGTGCCAGGGGGAGGTCTGCTAGGACCCTGGGGGTGACACGGGGCTTTCTGGTCAGGAGGCTGATGCTCTGTCCTTGTTGGAAACAGAGTCACCTGCAATTTAAAATCTTCCATTTTGAAAAGGAAGTTTTTATCTCAGCACTGATACGCTGGCGCCTAAGAACTGTGCCTTCAGTCAATGGATCATTGCAGCCCCAATCCCTTGAAAATGGAAAAAATTTCCCGGCAGCATTCTCACTATGAACTCAAAATTCCCAGAATTCTGAGCCTTGAGGGCTTCCTGGACTCACCGTGTCGTTCCTGAAACTCTTCCGGCCCCCACTGTCACTTTCAAGGGATGCTGCCCAGGCAGGTGAGGCTGTGCAGCCCTGGCGCTGACAGCCACCTGCTTGCCACCCCGCCATTCCCTAGGGACCACGCATCCCATGGTAAGCCCAGGCCTGGACTACCATAGCACGCTGAAGGCGGCAGAGAACGTGCTTGTGCTCCATAAATGTATGATAAACGAAAGGATAAAGAATGATTATTATACAAAGTGGGTCTCCTCTTTACTTTACAAACACACTGTTATGTTATAAGGTAGAAGGACAGACGGAGGGAATATCGTTTCAGCCACAACATGAGGGTAAGTCTCATAGCTGAGCTGGTGAGCCGGGGCACCCCCGAACCCTACGCAGCCCTAGAGACAAACAGAGGAGGAACTGACAGTCCCGAAGGAGGTGCTCCCTCCCCCCACCTCAGGGGACCCTTTCAGAACTTCCATCTCCACACCAGATTAACAACCCTGAGTTTGAGAAAATTAGACTCTCCTGCAGAATCATCCACTTGTGCGAGAGAGGCGTTCGTGAAACAGCTATAGAGCACATGGCATTTTTTTCCATTTACTTGCAACATTAAATTGAAAATTTGTTCTGAGGGATTTTTTTTTAATCACTTCTTCAAACCAAATTAAAAAAAAAGGCACAGGAGTGTGTGAAAAAGCTATTAAGATCGCATATTGAAAGGCAAAAAAAATGACATTCTGGTAACATCAGCACCGCTGCCCGCAGGCTAGAAAATTAAAGCACACCACAAACACAGAGGCCTTTCCGTGCTCCCGCATGCATAGAGAAAGCAGGATGGTCTCTGATTTCCAAAGGGCAATTTCCATCCCAAAGCAGGATGTTGGGAGTTTCTATTTGACTTTGGGAATTATTTTCAGTTTGAGCCATTCTGCACAGGTAGAACGGAGACGGAGCTGATGTAAGGACCCAGCTCAGGGCTGGACTGCATTTTCCATCACCTGCCTTGGGCCCTGCATGCTGCTGGCAGGGGTCACCGTGGAGAGCAGTGACCTTGTTGCAGCCAGGCTGCTTCCCACACCCCAGGAATCCTCTCCTGGAGCTCTTCCTGCTGCCTCTGGGACAAAGGCCCTCACTTTCCTCTTCTCCCTCTGCCCTTCCCCTTAGCAACCTGAGCACCCCAGCCCTGTGGTGAGCACAGTAAACCTTAGTTACGGTTGCTATCATTGTATTATTAAATGACTGATGAACTCCCGTGCTCAGAGCAGGGCTCTGTCTATTCAATAAATTTTAGACTAATTCTAATGGGACTTGACCTAGATCATGGCCGTGAGTGATGCCGGTTGCTATTCACACATGCAAAGCTCGTGTCTAGCCTGGGGAAGGGTGTTTCCCTGAAGTGAGTCCACAGTTGCAAGTCAAGGTGCCCTCTGCACGATGATGGGGCAGCTGGGCTACGAGCCCTGGGAGGACAACCTTGCCAACCCGGCACAAAGGGGCCCTTCATCCTTTCTCTGCTACCTCAGCCCCTTGTATCGCCCTCTGTGGCCTCTGTGTGTGCAGTTCGCATCTACCAGGCCCGGGGCACTCCAGGAGAGGCTGACAAGCCCTGGCAGCACCACGCGTTGCCACTCTTATTACCGAGAAGGCAGGTCCAGCACGTACGGGTGTGCTGTGCTGTGTTCAGAATTCTGCACAATGCCTAACAACTGGACTTTGAAAATCTCAGCCTGGGCTTCTGTGCCTTACGGTGAGCTGCGAACCCCACAATTAAGCTTGCACTGCTCACCTGCTGTATCTATTACAATGCCAACAGCAGTAGCTTTCTAAAGGTAAGGGGGAAATACGGAGTTGTTCAGCCGGTAGCCATTCTACTTTATTCTTTTCAATCCCTTGCAACCTACTGAGGCTATGTGCACGCTAACTTTTTCCTAAATTGCATGCTTCCTGCCCCCAAGACACAACTTTGAGAATGGAGGAGCTGTCCAGAAAAGAGAAACAAAGGTGAGGCTGCCGTATGTGGACCGCACGTGCTCAAGTGCATGGCCCCCAGTAGCTGGCTGGCAGGCAGAGACAGGCAGCGACCATGTAATGAAGGAAGGGCAGGTGAGGGCCGTGGTCCCTAAGTAAAGGGTGCAGGAGGGGTGGTTGTGAGGACATGAAGGAATGTCTCCAAAATGCAAAAAGTCAAAGGGGAGTGTGTTCACCAGAGTGATTTTACTCACAACTCAACCTTGACCAAGAAGCCACATCTGGCTGTTTCCATAAGGTTAGCCTTATGGTCGACACCCTGAAACATCCTGAAATCCTCTGATGGCTCCTAATGCTTACCTGAGAGGACGGTTTTGAGTAGAAAACTTGTCAATATTTTCAAAGAAAAAAATGTGAGGATGTTTTCAAAGGTCAGCATTCTCCGGATGCCCTCCCCCACCCTTCCCCTCTTAAACAGAACCTTCCAGTCTTTTGGGCACACTGTCTGTGACTTACAGAAGTAAGTCACTTACAGGTAAGTAGCACTACAGTGGGTCTTCCGTTTTCCTGACTGCTTAAAATTCCTCAGTACAGATGGAAACAAAACCTTTGTTGAGCAAATGAAAACAAACTCCCTTGTCAAAGGAGAGAGAGGAGGGCCTCCCCTGGTGGCGCAGTGGGTTAAGCAGCGCACTATGAAGCAAACCACAATCACTGCAGCACGAGTTCGAGTTCGATCCCTGCTGCCAGCCAGGGAGGGGGACCCACATGGTGCGGCAGACATCTCCTGCTGTGCCCGCTGCTCCCCTCAGCAGTGTACTTCTGTTATCTGCCTGTTCTGCTTCCCGCTCTCTGTGGTGAATCCTCTCGCCACCCCCCCTCCCCGACACCTCTGGTCTGTGCCCCAGTGCTTGTATGCATAAATAAATAAATCTTTAAAAAAAAAATAAAAAAAAAAAAAGGAGAGAGAGGAGGAGGTGAGGGCTGAGCTGCAAGAGTGAGGGAGATGAGAAGCCACACAGGTGCTTGGGGGCACAGGTCCCGGGGACACAGGCTGGTCCTGGGACAGTGGCCAAGACAACTTGCCCGGGAATGCTCATGTACCTAAGGTGCATGTACCTCCTCCCTCTGAGGAGGTAGCCCACGCCAGGCAGGGGGTCTGCAGTGCCTGGGGGAACCAACAGAAGCTCCAGGCCTGGAATCAAAAGGTCTCTGTTTCACCCTGGCTCCCCGCTCTCTCTGTGACATTGCAACTTTTCTGATCGCTCTGTGCCTCAGTTTCCTCTTCTGGAAAATGAGGCTGATAACTGAGTGACTGTGAGGACTAAATAAACCCGTATGTGAAGCACTTAGCACCAGGCCTAACGGAGGACAGGTGAGCACTCCAGGCACCTCCACCACTGTGTCCCCCTTGGGACAGCCACCCAGACATCGGCTTTCGTTTCTCTCTTAGCAACAGTATTTTGCTTAACTGGCTTCCCTGTCCCTGTCACCCAGCGACCAGGCCCAGGCAGCACTGGCTGGGTACCCCTTCCACTCAGGGTCACGACATAGGTTGACACTGGAGTATCTGGGAAGTCAGCGCACACACCTGTCGCCTGGGAAAGATGTTCACGGGAATCAGCGGTCCCCAGCCTGACCAGCTTGGAGACCCCGACAAGCCCAGGTGAATGAGCCCTGCTCCGTGGTGGCCTGGCCTCTGTGGGACATGGCCTCGAGAAGATGCGAGCGCACTGACCTGTGACGTGGAGCTTTTCCTCAGTGACCTCGGCCTTTAGGTAGATCCGGCCCCTCTTCTCGGTGTGGTCCATCCCACAGAGGCTGGGCACGTTGATCACGCACTGTTTGTGCACATTCATGTCGCAGGCTGCGCATGGAGAGAGCAAGGGGTGAGGTGGGCATATGGGCCCGAGCCACCACCTCCCTCAGTGTTTTGGTGCAGGAGGAAAAGTGAAAACGAGCCACCCTCCAACTTGATACTTCGTTACAATATTTTTGGTGACATAAAGAACTGTTAGCAGATGTCCCTTACAGCACAGGCTTCCTGTGAATGGCAATTGCCTTAAAATACCCATACCATATTTGTACAGTCGTAAATGAAGCCAAACACCCCTGGGCTTGGTCTTCTGCAAGTGTTGCAATTTAACTGCACACAAAATTCACACAGGTACATGCATACCGAGCACAGACGGGTAAACGTTTTATGTCCGTGGAAGCAAAGGGGCCCCCATTAAACACAGGGTACTTTGTGCCAAGGAATTTCTTATTGCCTTTTTGAGCTCAACCCTCAGACTGAGAATCTGTGGGTTGAATATGGGAAATTCATGAGATTTCCCTTTCCCCTGCTAACTGTATTTTCAAGAAGGCTTAAGTACATGACTTTTGTTTTGTTTTATAACTTGTGTTTGATATTTTAAACCTGTCTTCAAATATTTAAATATTATTGCAAGTACAACAAATACAAGGCTGGCAGGATAATCCATTCCTCACCAGCTGACGTGATATGGGGGAGTTGGGGGGAGGGTAACTAGAGATCAGTTGTATTGCAGGGAATCAAAGAAACCCTACAATCTTGTGCCCCGAATAGAAAGGGGAGCCCCTGTAGATGAGTCCCAGCTCTATGTTCTAGTGGTCACCGGCCCCCAGGGGGACACTGGCTACCGGGGTCCTCACCAGCCTTTGATGGGTGGACACAAGTTTGGTTGTGGCCTTCCCATGAAGCCCAATTCATTGGGGTGTTTCGCATGAAGTCAACTGCTAAAGGCACCAGGTCTAATGTATGTCTGCTCTACTTCAACACTGAAGTCTGGGGGACAGGCTTAGTACAAAAAAAAAAAAAATTAGTTGATTCACAAATGTGGATTCTGTCGAGGTTTCTATTTCCAAAGCTGACTGTACAAAAACTCATGTACCTTGATTCAGCCAACAGATTCTTGAAAGAATGCCCCTTACATGACTTGGGTGTGTCAAAACTATTTTTTGGTGTCTAGGAAGAATTTGCAACTTACAGGAAAGAAATGCCACAGGTGCTGAAAACTGGGTAGGCGACAGGGATGGAGGAAAAAGTGGGCTGGGCTGTTGTCGTGACTTGCTGGCCCTGAAGTGGCCCTTTAACCTTGGGAAGCTCCTTCGAGGTCTCTGACTCCTTTTTCTATTCTGCAAACTAGGAGTTTGTCGAGCAAGTGACTACTAACTAGTTTTTCCAACAAGCATAATTGTATACAGTACTATAACACTACAAGGTTATTTTATACCCCTATAAGGTTATTATAATTACTTTATAAAAATATATTTAATATTATATATAACGTTCCTGTAAGGGCATAGAAAGAGGTTTCCTTTAAACAGATGTTAAGGAAGGGGTGGGGTTTGGGGTCCCCCTGTTCATTTTCCGCCTCCTTCCAGGAGCCCAAACAGTCACCTCACAAGCCAGAGGCCTCCCTGCCACCTCCAATTTTTTTTTTTTTTAATAAAACAAAACAAAATACCCTGGTCCAAGTCAGCGCTTTGCAAAACTCTTTAGTAATGGTACCCATTTTTCAAACAAAATCTTAAGCAGCATCTTAATATCCAAACCAGATGGGGGTCATTTTATTAGTATATACTTAGCTAATACATTCAAATTTATACCATTTGGTTATTATAAAGACATTCATGGATAACCAGGAAGGTCCTCTGATCCAAACAAAATTTTAAATCCAGCTGTTAGGGATGCTAAGGTCTCCATTCAGCCTCAACATCTTATTTATTTCTGCCTCTTGTTAATGTGGTATGACCTCCCAAATCCCTGCCACAGAAGAGCAGGTGCCAGCTTCATGGCCAGCAGCTGCACTGAGCAGAGGCGCTGGGAGAGCCCCAATGGCAGGGCCTGCCCAGAGAGCGAAGATGTTAACACCTGAGTCTCCACTGTCCTCTTCTGCTTATCCAGGTGGAATGAGTTAACATATGCAAATGCTTTTGTTCCAAGTTGTAAAGCAGTTAAAAGTCCATTTACACATGAATTCAGAAGCTGTACTTGCAGGACCTAGGAAACCCATGTCTTTGGAACGCTGGGGCTGCTCAAAACACAGAAGGTCACTGCCTGGGATGATCAGAGGTTTCATTAGGTTATTTGGTTCTAGCTTAAGAGCTGCTTAGGCTAGAAGAACTCTGAGTTCTGAGAAACAATCCATCTTCTTGACAACTTTCATGTATTCTGACCTTTTTACATGATCTTTACGCCATAGGATACACATATAGAGCTTCCAGCCATAAAAGAAGCTACGACTGAATGGAGACAGGCTGGTGTTTCCATTGCAATTCCCTGTCTATTAGAAAAAACAGGTTCAGGTGATGACCTGAATGTTACATGTCCTAACATGGAAATTATTACTTAAAGCATCAAATAAAGGAGAAATTCTTATAAGGATGATAAAGCAAAGTGCTTCCATAGCTAGTGTTCTTCCTCCCAGTGTTGGATGGAAGTGTACAGAATGAAACAGGACTATGGAAAAGAGCTAAGGTTTTCCTTGTCAGGGGTCTTCAGTGGTTTCATGTCTGGGAAATTAATCTGTCTGTAAATGTGCAAGATGACTGAACTTCTGTGAGATGCCATCCTGGCTTTTATTTTCATTGCGGTTTCAGTTTTAGGGAGAGCCTGCTGGATTTTTCCACAGTCCACCCACTAATTAGAGACATGGGTTGATAATGACTATGCTTGTGTAGCTTATTTTGAAGCCTCCCCAAATGTGGAATCTGGAGGTGGAGAGGTTTCTTTGAACACATGGCATTTGCTTTGGGGTGTGACTAGCCTGCATTTTACAGTGATTGAAGATCTCTACCACCAAAAAAAAAAAAAAAAAAAAAGTGACAGTGCCAATTTCATTTATAAATTGGGTGCTTTTTTGGGTGCATAATTAGGCAATTAAGTCTTTTCATAAACCAAGACTTCAACAGTGAATTCTACTCTTTTTCAGTCTGTTATACACTGGGACAAATTCTCTCTATGGATGAGTAAGTGTTGAAGAGGTTACTGAACCTGAAGGGCTCTGTCAAGCCCAGGCAGAAGCTGCAGAGCCTCGGCATCTACCGGAGAAGCAAGCTTACTTACTGTCACACTTCATCCCTTGGTGGATGAGTCCATACAGCAGTGACCCGCAGTGATCACAGAAGGTGGGGCTTCCATAGGTGTGGATCTTAAACTTGTGCTTGCTCCTGGGGTCCTGGGGAGAGAAGAAGCCCATTGTTCATGCCTCTCATGAAGGGAGCGTGTCTGGGGACTGCACCTTCTCATGCCCCATGTGATGGTTTCCTATGTGCTGTTCTTTGAGGTCGCCCATTAGTGCAGGCATGGTGATGCTGTGACATCGTGTTTTAATAGGCTGCCTGCTCTGGGCTGTGTTAACACGTCTTTAGGGGCACCACATGCATGTACCGGGGCTATCCCCAATGCAACCATCTTTGGACCCACAGACATCAAAGTCCTTGAGGGTAAGCTCAGTGTTGACACCTGGGGTCCCTTCAGCCCCAGTGCTCAGTGCACATGGCAGCACAGAGCAGGCACAAATTCAGAGAGTACATGTGCCCCAAAATGAATGACCCCAGCTCTGCTCAAGGGAGTTTAGCTAATCTTCATTTCGTCAAGGTTTTCAGAAAGACCAGCACAGTAAGACCAAGTAAGACAGGCACCCAAACTGACAGGGACAACTTCCCATTTCTGCATTATTTTCAAAGCATTAGAATGTGTTTGCCCAGGGAAACTCTAGCATAATCAGATGGAAATTGAAATGCACTGAAAATACACTTCCCACAGCCCCCTGCTGCAATTCTATTACCTTTTCTAGCACAACATAGAAATTAACAAAGGTACTAGACAGCTTCTCTTCAGTTCACAGATTGAGGATAGACAGGAAGTAACGATTATATCCAGCAGACCACAGTCATTATAGAGCATGGATTCTGGAGTCAGACTGCCTGGGTTCAACCCTAGTTCTGTTACTTCCAGAAGCATGACCTTGGACAAATCACTTGTGCTTGCCTCCTCTGCTATAAATTGGGAAATCAACAGACTCCATCTCATGCGGTTCTTATGGGGACAAAAGCCTAGTAAAGTGCTTCAAATGCCAGGAAACTCCTGTGCTTCTTGGACAGGATGAACAGGTCTTTATGTCCTACTTGAACTATGAAACAATTTCATACTTCACCTATCCATACCAGGGCCCTTCCTGATTAAATTCCTCCTCTTGAATCAGGTTCTGTGGTCTATTGGCCATAACTAATTCAGCTACATCTTCCTAACTCAGGAAGATGACAGAGGAGCAGGGCTTGGTGACAAAGAGCTCTATTTCAGATGTTAAACTTGGGCTGTTCTGTAGTTTAGTATTTCTCAGATGCAAAGCTATTCTAGGTTTTGACTTTCTAAGAGCACAATCTATGTGTTGATGGTTTCGGGGGCACTCTAGAGGTTGATTTTGACTTTATAATCCACCTTTTGGTTGACTTAGATTTTTATGTACATAAAATCTAAGCCATGTACATACACAGCAGTGAACTATGATTCCTTCCTAAAGACATGCATTTAAAATTCTGGATTATTTCAATCATGTGGAATAGTATGAAGAAGAGTAAAGTGATGATTTACCCATTCATGTAAGCACCACCAAGACGTGCTAGTGCTAGCAGTTAGTCCAACATCACGATTTAACTGTTTTTTATTTAATAAAATTGTATTGATTTACCACTGATTTACATAGTATACAAATCTGGGTGCTTGGTACATCGATGTATAAAGGGGTATTTTTGAGGCAGGTCACTCATTTATTCTCTGGGTTTCCCTCAGGTTACAAAGACCTTCCTTATTTACTTCCCAAGCTCAGCTCACCACAGAGCCATGACATAGACAGACTAGTTTTATCTGCTTTATATATAAGTTTCATACTTTGGGTTTCCCTCAGAGTATGAAACATCAGTACGCTCCTTAGGAGATCACTTTCCTTGAAGTAGCAGCTGTGAACATATTCTGGAGTGGCTTAGCCTGCCACCATCAAAGCAGTTCACCATGCCCCATTATCCCAGGGTGTTAATGGAGAATGTCCAGGGGGCAGGCCAGGCTAAGCAACAATGAAAATCTTCCGTGTTAGGAGAGAACGTGGTGTCCTGATACATGAGGGGGAGATAAGATGCCGAAGGAGAGGAGTCAGCCAGCCTCCCCTTCAGAAGATTGGCACCAACAACCAGCACTAGGTAAAATACCCAATGGCTGCCACTTGCAGCCCTCCAAAGCTGGGGTGAAGCCGGCAGCTCCGGGGCAGCAGTTCTGCCAGTCCATTGTCATCTATGTCTTGATTGACAACGTGTTGCATGAGCAACTTGCTTCACTTTTCAGGAAAACCTAAGTCTTACTCATCCAGTGCCCATATGGCATTTTCAGCTCGAACTGTTTGGAGGTGTAGGAAGAGAGGAAACTATTGCTTCCTCCTCCTGTACAAGCTTGGAGAACGGCCAAGTCTTGGGATTCTCACAGCCCCAAATTACATCAGTGGCAAGGACTGTGCCTATGATAACTTGATGATGGTGATGAGGATGATGATGGTGGTGACTGGTGATGATATTACCACCTGTGTGTCGATCATTTTTGATTTTTGTTTGTTGGGGGCAAGTGCTTTACACTAGCCAAGAGCTAGCCAATAGAAAGAACATTTATTATGATTCTGAATTCTTGTGTTCTGACACTAGCATTGAGTTGACACAAATAAAGACCTTGGGAAAGTCACGGCACTTATATATAAAGCAGATAAAACTAGTCTGTCTATGTCATGGCTCTGTGGTGAGCTGAGCTTGGGAAGTAAATAAGGAAGGTCTTTGTAACCTGAAAATCCCTAGACAAATAGGAGATTAATGCAATTACATCATCCTTTCAAGTAAACTCTAGGTATGCAAGGCTTCCTGAGAATACGCCAGGCCAGTGACGTGGGTCTGAATGAAAAGGAAGAGGAGGGTCAGCAGTTTCAACTACTGGTGGGATGAGAGCCCAAGTGGGCAAGGCAGCAGAGACCTTTCGCTGGGGTCCCCAGCTTTGCCCCTCTCCCTGAGACTGACCTTGCCAGGCAAATACCTACACCAAGTGGTATGTTGTGAAACTGCCTGCCCATCCTGCCTGCCCGGGCTCTGTCTGCACAGTGTGGAAGTGCATGTCCCACACCACAGGGATGGAAGGCGGGAATGTGGAAACACTTTCCCAGTCTATTTTATCTCACCCCTTCTGAGAAAAGAAAGCATGGCATAAGGTAAGGTGCTGGGATTTGTGGCCTGAGAGCACAACTGTGAGAAGACAGTCTCCAGGCTCTGTTTCTGTTCGCCAGAAACCAAACAATGGTGCATTTGACTTCTTGTGCAGCGCCTGAAGGGATTGGACTGGACCAGCATTTTTGAAGTGGTATTTCAAGGAGCCCTATAGGTCATGAGGTGCCTGCAGGCAGCTGAAGACGAGAGAAGAAAAGAGCAGGAGAAGAGGTCACTGCTGAAATAAAAGCTCAAAAACAAATGGGCCAGAGGATGTCTTTGATTCCATCTTGCTTTGAAAAAAAAAAACAAAAACCAAAAACAAAACAAAACTTATTTTTATTTTGAAATAATTTAAGATTCACAGGAATTTGCAAAAATAGTACAGACTGTTCCCGTTTAGTCTTTGCCCAGCCTTCTCCAGTGCGAATGTCGCACTTAACCATAGTATGTTAGCAGCACCAAGACAGTCAGAGGGCTAGAATACCATTAACTAGACTACAGACTTCAGGGTTCCCGTGTATAATTCCAATGTATCTATTTTTACTGTACAGCTTATGAATTAAACACACTGCTTACTGCTTGGCCAGTGCAGTACTGTTTGCTGGGTAAATACCACTAATTCAAGCAGAAAAGAACTAGAGGAGTATCTATTGTTTGCTCATCAGATATATGACCGGCTGGATCTCATGTGATAAGGTGGGAGGATGAGTCTAAAGATCTCTCTGAAACGTAGAATCAGAATGCTTTTCTCTAAGTAAATACATGTTGTTTCTAAAACTTTCTGTCCAGGTTTTCATAACAAAATCATTTCAAGGCACGGGTTGGCTGAAGGCTTGCCCCAAAAAGTACAGTGCTGGTGAGGGGCCAGGGGTCAGTAAGAGGCATGGTGTTAGTTACAGACACTGAATAATGTTTGTAACCTGGATGGAAAGACAAGGGAAGCTACAGGACACAAAAGCCTGAACTGTCCCCCACTGGCCCAAGAGCAGACTTTGTGACAATTGGCAGGTGATTGGCACAGATGAATTCTGTGGTGTCCCAGGAAGCTCTGTGAGGTCACAGTGTGGGCTGGGGCTGACTATCAGGTGTCCTCCTGTCTAAGCCAGGCCGCTCAGGTTGTAAGAGGAGCGTTTGACGTGCAGTCCCTCAGGGTTCTTTTTCACATCTGTCAATTTGATGTCCAACTCTTCACTTGGGGCATCCCGAATGGGCACCCTGGTTTTGCTTATTTGCTTTGGCTGTTCCTTCTCTGTGGTGTAACCACCTGAGGGCAAGACCCCTCCTGCTAAAACACAGAAAAAGGCAATAAAGGAGGCTGCTTCCTTCTTCCAGGAAGTCTCACCACATGTCAGCACCAAATAAGAACCTTCCCCTGACCTTCCAGAACATTTTGTTTTTCATATGCCATTTGTCACATTCTGCCACTCATGATAGTTTTTGTTCTATTTCCTCTTTCATTTTTTTCATCTTTATTATCCTCCCCCACTCCAGGAGCACCCAACATCCCTTTCAGAATAGACACACAGTCTTAAATAGAGGTCGCAAAGGACATTGCTGAAATTTGTACTTGAACCAGAACCAAATCTAACCGTGAAGTTTTCAGTGTTGTTAGCACTGTCTTTGAGTTTCCTGGAAACCAAAGCAAAAAGGGAAAAGAAACATAGCAGGCTCCACTTGGACTGCAAAGTCATCTGATGATAATGGTTTGTCTCAGCATCCTCTAAAACCACTCTCTCACACAGCTGGCCTTCAATAAATGGTGTGTGTGTGTGTGTGTTTATGAAACAAACCACTGAGTTTTTAGCAAATCATACTTTTATCACTGCTCACTTTTGGGTTTTAGATACATTATCCCACATAGAAGTTATGATAAGTTTGGCCTTACTTAGTGCCTCAAAGAAATTGGTGGTAGGTACCAAGTCTTCACTATTTTCAAGCCAGTAACATTTTTCCATTTAGTGCAATACATGTAACTCTCACTTTTACTTTCTTAACACTGGCAGCCTCTCATTAAATAGAGTATGAAACCTACTGTCATATGTCACAAGCCTGACATATTATAATGAAAGAGGGAAACATTTGCTCAGATGCTTCTGTCATGCACACGTCTGGGGGAGGAAAAGGATTTGATGAAACCAGTTTTCATAGGCACCAATGAAGTCTAACCCACAAATCTAAATCTAGAGCTCTTAGGAAAAAAATAACAAGTGAAAATTTCAAGTTCTACTGAAAGCATCTGCTAGTCTGTTTCTCATCTCTTAGTTTCATAATATAACAGCTTAATTAACCTTTCTTGGGAAGAACCCTATCAGTGATTTTTCAGTCTTTCATCTTCATCACTATCAGCACCACTATAATGGTGCTGATGGTAGTATATATAATGGTACTGTCACCATCATCACCACCACTGTCATCACCATCAATGTCACTATCACCACCGATGTCATCATCACCACCACCACCGCCATCACCACTATAACCACCAATGTGACCATCACCACCGAGGTCATCATCACCACCTTTACCACCACCATCACTACTGCCACCAGCCTTATTATCACCACCACTGCCATCACTACTGCCACCATAATTATAATGTGTTAAAAAAAAACACAAGGAACTACACTGTAAAAACTTTGGAAACTGACTAGGTTTTAAATTTTATAGAAGGGGGCCCTCCCTGGTGGCGCAGTGGGTTAAGCAACGCACTGTGAAGCAAACCACAGCCACTGCAGCACGAGTTCGATCCCTGCTGCCAGCTGGGGAGGGGACCCACATGGCAGCAGACCTCTTCTGCCTCACCCGCTGCTCCCCTCAGCAGTGTATTTCGGTTGATCTGCCTGTGCTGTTCCCCACTCTGTCTGGTGGATTCTCTCACCACCCCCACACCTCTGGTCTGTACCCACGCGCTTGTATGCATAAATAAATAAAAAATATTTTATAGAAGGGCCTCCCTGGTGGCGCAGTGGGTTAAACAATGCACTATGAAGCAAATCACAGCCACTGCAGCACGAGTTTGATCCCTGCTGCGGGCCAGAGAGGGACCCACATGGCGCCTGCCTCGACCCGCTGCTCCCCTCAGCAGTGTATTTCAGTCTGCCTGTTCTTCTCCCCACTCTGTCTTGGTGAATCCTCTCACCTTCAGTGACTCTGGCCTGTACCCCAGCTTTTATATGCATCTTGTATGTATCTTTAAAAAAATAAATTTTATAGAAGTCTTCTTGTATTATCTGCAACCACCGGAAGGCATGTTCTAGATAAGTCAGAAACTGTCTTCAGGAATGGTGACTAAGCTAGCAGTGCATAATATGAGGGTGAAGGCTGCCAGAGCAGACAATCAATGAGGAAGCTTTTTGATGAAGATGTTTCTATTTGAACAGACATCACTTCAAATGTCCTTTTAATCTGATGAATGAAATAATGGCAGGCGCTTGGTGAGCGGTCATCCTGCCTTGAATTAGTTACCTTTATTCAAATATCTCTGAAATGTCCCACAGGTTTCTCTTAGAGGATCCAATCGTCTGTCTTTGGGAGCTGGCATGTAAGCTTTAAGAGTTGTTGGAAAAGACTTTTTTTTCCTCATTAGATTTATTTAATTGTATTTGACAACATTTGTAGTCCCCAGGGAGTTCCCACCACCATTTCACCCGTGCACCATCACCTCAGACCCTTGTGCTCTTTATGCCCTCCTCCCTGTCTTTGCCCTCTGCCCCACCCTCCATGTTCCCTTTGGTCTGTGTTTAACCTTTTGATCTTGTTGAGTTTGTTTGTTTTGGGTTGTAATTGCCCATTTCCTTGAGCTTTCTCTTGTTTTTTTGTTTTCTTTTTTATTTATTTTTTTTATTTATTTTGTAGTTGTTCTTTCACATTCCTTCTAAAAGTGAAGTCATCCGATATTTTTCTCTTGCCTTCTGACTTGTTTCACTGAGCGTAATTCCTTCTAGCTCCATTCATGTTTCTATAAATGGCCCTAGTTTATCATTTTTTGATCGCTGAATAATATTCCATTGTATATATGTACCCCATCTTCTTGATCCAGTCATCTACTTTTGGGCGTTTGGGTTGTTCCCAGGTCTTACCAATTATAAATGGTGCTGCAATAAACATGGGGGCACAGGTACTCTTTTGGATCACTGTTTTTTGGTCTTTTGGGTAGATCCCTAGGAGTGGGATTCCTGGATCATATGGTAGTTCCATTTCTAGTAGACTGAGGAACCTCCATACAGCCTTCCATAGTGGTTGGATTAACTTGCATTCCCACCAGCAGTGTAGTAGAGTTCCTTTTTCTCCACATCCTCGCCAGCATTTACTGTTGTTGGTTTTTTTGATGTATGCCATTCTTACCGGTGTAAGGTGGTACCTCACTATGGTTTTAATTTGCATTTCCCTGATTATGAGAGATGTTGAGCATTTTTTCATATGCCTGTTGGCCATGTGTATGTCCTCTTTGGAGAACTGTCTTTTAAGTTCTTCTGCCCATTTTTTGATTGGGTCGTTTGCTTTGATTTTCTTGAGTCTTATGAATTCTTTGTATATCTTTGTGATCAGTCCCTTGTCAGTTGTATGGGATGCAAAGATTTTTTCCCAATCAGTGGGGAGTCTTGGAAAAGACTGTTTTTAAGTCCTCAAAACCCTTGGGGTGTGACTTTTTCCATCACCAAGAACAGAGTGGCTCCTTCAAGCTGCTCCTTCTAAATACCAAGAGAAGTCTGCTCTCACCATCTGACATGTTCTCAGTAATTATACTATAAGCCACGCTGGGGTCTACATGTCACCACATGCTGACTACATGAGCCACATCAAAGACACTGCTCCAAGGGTTAATGGGACATTGGCGCTGGGACCCTGGGACACAGGACATCCCCCTCTCAACTCTGACTTAAAAAATTCCTGTTTCCAAAGTTTGTGTTAACATAACAGTCTCTCCAGATCATCTTCTCAAAGTCATTTTATGTAAGGTGGGGGTCACGGCAATGATCACATTGGGCAGCAGGCACTGAGCAAGGCTCCTGTGGCCCTTCTCCCGACATCCAGTTAGCATGGGGGCTTGCCCACGGCCTGTGAGCTTAGAGGTCTTATTGAACATTTCCTGTCCAAGGACACAATCCAGACACTTCCATTTCTGGTGACTTTTTTTTTTATCATAATGTAATCTTATTCTGACAGATAACATTCACCTTTACAGTCGGACTAACTTGTCAAACCAGGTTTTGCTAGCAGGATTCTTGGGAGTTCTTTGCCCAGCACGATGCAATGGCTATTAAATGCAAAGCAACAGACTTTAAAATATATAACTCATATAAATCTCCAAGAGCAAGGCAATGGCTAAATAAACCCTAATATATTTATACTATGGAACACTACAGAGCAGTTAAATCAAATGAGCCTGATCTTTCTGTTAACCACATGGACAGAACACCAAGAAATACCGTCTCATGGAAAGAGCAAGTCACAGAATGAAACATAAACTATCCTGACATTGATGTAAAAAAGCAGAATCAAAGATAACTCCCAGATGTAGAACAATGGCACAGCTTTTCTCGAGATAGATCTAAAACGAAAGTGCCTCTGGGGAAATGTGAAAACAGACTAGGTTCGGGAATGAGAGGGAGAGGGGCCTTTAAATATTATCTGAAAAGGTTTAAGCTGAAAAATGAATTCATGCATTATCTATGCAATCTAAATTACCCCAATTCCTAGCTGAATAGATTTGGTTCTATTTCAGTGGGTTCATGAGATCCATTAGTGGGAGAGCCTGCACCTGCTGAAGGAATTAGGGCACAACTGCCATAGCTAGTGATAAATGGGCTTTCTCTACAGCTTCCCCAGCATCTGCTGAGACAGCGGTGTCGGCGTGAGTTCAAGGCGCAGCTGGTTATGACCAGGAGTCCCTAAAACTGAAACCTTAATTAAAAGATATTTTATAACCAATATCCTCTGACTTTGTAATGTACGTATATGTTGTCTTCATCTCAGGACATCAGTATTGTCAAGCTTTTGTCTATTGGCTACAGTTCCCGAATTCCAAAGGAATCTTTGATTTAGTGAGAAATGATACTAAAAATTGATATGAAATAAGATGTCTGATATAAAATAAAGCTCCCTTCCTTGTAAAACCCCATTTTAGTTATAACTCCTCCCCTCCCCTGTCCTGCTTGGTGGCAACCACTGATCTGTTTTCCAGTAGATAAAGATTTTTATTATGCACCAAAAAATGTGGGTGCTAATTAAAGATTTGGTGAGTTTCAGTGCAATAGTCTGAAAGGAAGAGAAAATAGTCTCGAATATAAGCAGCATTTTAAGGATGTGAATCTCTGCCAGCTCTAAACAATTGTTCAACTCCTGCAAAATTTCAAGGCCAAGTCATATGGTCACTCAAGAAGGAACTGGAGACCAATGTAGATGTATTTTTTTGTTTAGTAAGATAGGACTGGGTGGATGTTTATGTGAGGTACCCTCAAATAAACTGAGATGGTACGGGACAAAATTTGATACCTACTTTCTGTAGCAGGTAGAGAGTAAGCCTCTGGTGCTGAGTTTGGCTTTTGTCATGAACTTGAGAAAGCACATTGCTCAAGAAGGCTGATTTGTATGCCTCTGATAAAGTTAGAAAATCCCTAGCAGCTGATATTTGGCTCAAGTAGATATTTCCAAAATGGCAACCCTCCTATATTAACACACTTACTCCCTGACAGTCAACAGCATTTTTTATTATGACATTAGGTTGTTGTTTTTTTTTAATGGTAGCTTACAGTAAAATATTAATTATTTCAGTCACATTAATTTGCAATTGTTTATTCACATGTTCATTTCTGCAGATGAAATCCTATGAGAAAATTTGAAACTATAGTTAAGTAGAAAGAAAAATTACATATATATACATATATATATTGCTATTTCAAGCAAGACAACAGCTCATCTTAAATCTTCCTATGTCATTATATATAAAAGAGTAACATTTCACTGTATGGTATTTCATCATATGGATGCCCCATAATTGATTTAACCAGTCCCCAATTCCTGGACATTTTGGTTATTTCCAAATTCATGATTATAAACCCAACTACCAGAAGTGCCTGTGAACACATACTACACAAGAGTCTCATAGAATCCTCGGGATAAGAGCCAGAAGTGGAAATCTTGGACCAAAGGGATGAACACAAAATATGACATTTAAAAGCTCTCCTTCCCCTGTAAACCTGGGTCTGTTTTTGATCAAGTCTCTCCAGTTGTGCAGGGAGGCTGCTGAGCTTCCTGATAAGCTTGCAAGTCACCCTTTTTCTATCTTGGTTAGAAAAGTGATATGTAACTCTTGGCTTTCACTTGATTTTTGTTAAGTGCGGCATTTGTCCTTGGGTTAGGACACCCCCATTTGCTCAGTGACTGCTGAGAACCTTCAAGAAGTGATAGTTCCATTCTTTCCAGCTGCAGTATCTCTCTCCTCAAGGATGTACTGTTCTATTGCTATCTTTTCATTTTTCTTCTAAAGCCAGAAATTAAGAAACAGTGAAGGTTCTATCATTTGGGGGGGGGGGGTAGGGTTAGTGAATTTCTAACCATTTGCTTCTGGCAGTCTTTCTTACAAGGATACAAAGGATTTGAATTTAAAGATGTGACTGGATAAAAGACTCTTTCACCTTGGCTTCTACACCTGCAAAGCTCTTGCAGGTGCAACTGTCCTGTCCATTAGCATCTGCCTGTCCTGCATCATATTTTGCACTTGTCCTCACTTTTCTCTAAGCATCTCTGTGTTTGGTTGTTGTGTACTGGTTCTTCCAGAACAGTGTGGGACAGAGGCCCTCCTTTCTTTCTTTTTCTCTTTTTAAACAATAGGAGGTAACACGAATGCATTTTCCTCCAACTGTGACTTTAAATGCATCCGAAGTTGTGCCTCCAGGAGCCCAAGCTAAACAATGACAAAAATAGTACTTGTTCCTCTCCCCCAGGACTACATCAGAGACCACCAATCAGGAATCTGAAATGACTAGCACTATTTGCTCAGCTCTTAGAAAAATCTGAAGTTCACTTTTAGAGTGGCAGAAACCTATGGCCATTTAAATTTTGTTTTCTGGGTTTTAAGTAAAACAAATACCTACCCAAAATATCACAGAGAACGTGCTCATATTTCTGCCTGTAGCAAACAGCGGTGTTACCATGATGGCAGAAATTCAGCACTGCTTGCTGGATGACTGCATAGTCTTTGGTTTGCAGGAGGGGCTGGGGATCTCTGCCTGGAACCAGGGGCAGGGGCAGGGGCAGGGGCAGGGGCAGGGGCAGGGGCAGGGTTGTGGCATTTAAATGCATTTCAGTAAATACCCTTAAGTGATAATTTCATTTGAGGATACAAAAACACTATCATTGCTAGCATTTGAAAAATTACTTTCTTCCTTGCTAACTAGTTCAACTTCAGCAAAACTCAACATTGAAATGAAAAGGGAACATAAAATGAAACCATATGGCAGGCTGCGGCCCCTGTGACCAACTTACAGGCAGCCCCAGCCCCAAACACTCCACCTAATGCAGAGGAGGAGGCGACATTCCCAGTTACCTGTTTTATCCACGCTGGAGGAGGAGAGGGACAAAGGGGTGAGGTGAACTTAGAGAGTCCATCCTAGTGCTCAAAGGGCTGGCCATATTTCCTTTCAGCTTGTGGTGTGGCCATGGAAACTCAAAGGACAGCCACCCATTTAAAGACAAAGAAACTGAGCCTCAGGAAAGTAAATGATTGAAACAAGATCAATGGCTGTTAAGATGCAAAATCAGGCTTTTGACTCAGGCCTTTGACTCAACTTATAGGTCTGACTGCCTGGACGCTGAGTCAGCGGGGAGCTGATAGTCACATTACTGGGCAAAGAAGCTCATTCTGTTATCAGGGAATGAAAACGGACACAGAGCAGAAAACCATTTCTCTGGAGAACAGGAAAAAAGATAAACTGTAAAGAAGTCTGTCATGAAGTGGAAGTAATGATAACGATGCCTCGCATCTTTGATATCTCTAGATTTCCTGTCCCATGATTGCAAATATGTCCAAGGTGGAACAGAAAGACAGCTGCTACCCTTTAATTCCACTAGAGGGGAATAGAATGACACCGAGTCTTGCAATTCAAGTTTTAAAGATTGTCACCACTAGAGGAGAGAGGAACCCTCAGTCTGAGTTGTGAAGCTGCACTCTCCCTTGCAACAGTCTACTCCAAGGAAGCTTAATGAGGCTGAACTTTGATTCAGCCTCTGTGACACGTGAGACTCTACTCTTTCTGGAAGGCAACTTTTCTATCATTCTTTGTCACAGCATTTGACAGTCAACCTGATGTAACTTTCCAGAGAATCTCACTGGTATCCATAAGTAGATGCATTCTATACAAATACAAATGTCAACAGGAAAAGTAGCTGGTGATGGAAAGCAGCAAGGGAGATTTCCTCACTTCTAAAACAAGAGGAAAGTTTTGATCATCAGACAAAGTCAGGCTCCAGCTCAGGGTGGTCCAGCAATGGGGACATTTCAGATCTGTGCTGTTGGACAGGGTGACTGCCAGCTACATGCTTAGCCCTTGAAACGTGGTCACTTATACCGACGAACTGAACTTTCAGACTTTTATTCATTTAAATTGGCACCAGTGACTGTGGTTACCGTGTTGGACAATGCAAATGATGACGTCCTGCCCAAGACACACTGTTTCTTCCCGCCCATGTTCCTTTTGTCCTACTCTCCTTTAAAGGTACCACGACGGCGGAGACACTGGGAGAGAGTTGTCGGATTCTCTGCACATGACGCAACAAGCTGGACTGTGAACCCCATGTTGGGCTGGGCAGGCATCTCTCTTAAGCTGGTTGTAACCCATGCTGCTGCCCTGTAGCAGGCCGTATACATACCCCGCCCCCGTCCCAGTCTCTCTCCACCAGATTCCTTGACCATCCCCTGCCTGGCCGACATCATTCCTTTGCTTGAAACCCTGCAGTCTACTTAGTCCAACCACAATCTGGCCCAATTTCATCATCCAGGTTGTTTCCCCACTGTGGAATTCTGCTCCCTAAGTTGCCTCGGCCTGACCACCTCCTCTAACATTTCATCTCCTGGGGATATGTGTCCCACATTAAAGTGACAACCACAGTCCTAGGGAAATAGAACCACCTAGCTCAAGTCTTAGTATAACTCGTTTGACAATTCTTCAAGTTACCCTGTTATTTTGTCCTTGGGCACTGGATAAAAGACGTGAACTGTCTTTTCGGGCAGTCTTTGCTCTGCTGTGCTAAAATTTTGCTCATAAACATCTCTGTTCATAATTAGCTTTCCTCTGTTGTTGTTAATCTTATTTCTCAGATTACAGAGGCAGATGGCCATTGTTTGACTGCATGCAATTAACTACGACCAACTTAGTATTCATGAGAAGTCTGCAGGCAGGCTGCTGATGTACTGTTATGATTGTTTTAAAACTTATTATTTAAGACCTTTTCTTAATGTGGACTGTGAATTCAGTTATTAAATCCTGCTTAGATTTAACCCAGCAAACACATCTGAACATCAGAAGTTATTTTGACAAAACCACACTCATTGTTGCAAATAAGATTTTCCTGATCACATGAAACTGACTAGAGGAAGTGTTAGCTCTTACCCTTACTTGCTGGTCTCTGAAGTGCCCGTGACATTTTTCTAAGAAAACACATCAAGCCAAACACCAAATCAGCCACAGGTATCTTTCCTTCTGAAAAGGATATCCTATTCCTTGATAACATGTCTTTTTAGTGTTTTCAATGAACGTTCATTTCCAGAACCACAGACTTTTCAGATATCTGGTGCTAATGAAGATGTGGATAGGTTTCTACTTCCAAAATGGAGCAAATAATCTTTCTAATAAGTGGGAAAAATAGGTATAACTTGAGACCAAAAGTTTAGAGCAAATACCATCTTTAAGCACAAAGGACGAAAGTGGGGTGTGTAGAATATAGGAGAAGTAAACATTTTTTGAAATGCCTCTGTGAATAAAATCATGATTTTGATGAGCTTATGTAGAAACATTTAAAGGCACACTTTTAAATGAATCACAGATTTATTATCAAGAAAATGTCATTTCATACATCTCAAATGGCCATTCTCAAATGGTAGGGGTAGGGCCCTGAAGTCCATAGTCTAAAGATTTCATTGTCTGGGACAGAAATGTAAGAAAATAAAGGCGGTGGGGGGGAGAAGGGTTTCCTTTCTTGATCAGTATCAAGATCAATGAGTTATCTTTCTGGAACTTTCAGTTTCTCTGTAGAAGACCATTAGGGGTTAATATGTGTTAAAAGCAGATGCATAAGCTAGGGCAAAGTCACAGAGAGCATAGCTAAACTTGTGCTGATGAATGGATAAAGACTTATTTTTACTCCACTGCCAGAGGACAACCTCATCATGGAACTTCAGAGCTGAGTTATTTTCAGATGCTCCATGATAAAGTATATTTCAAGCTTCAAGGCTATTTTGTTAGCTGCAAGAGAGAGCTAGTGCCCCTTACAAAATAGAGAACAATTAAGAAAGAGGTTTGGCAGAAACTGTAGCTCTCCAGGTACGGTGAATGTGGATAGCTGACAGTAGATCTTGGAACAGGGCACACTGTCAATGGGCTGTAGGAGAACATACTCACACTCTGACTTCTTAGTATCACTCATCTTCCATCTGCTGGATATGAATTCCCTCTCAGTGGCAGACATTATTAGGTCATTTGTCAAAAGTCCATTCCTCTGATTTTCATTGGAATGACAGCAAATCTAGTTAACAAAACACATTGTCTAGCTTCTCTTGCAGCTATAGTGGCCACATGACATTGTCCAGCCAATCAGATGTAAGCACTATCTTCTGGTTATTTGCTGGTCACTTCTCAGAAAGCTGCATTTTCCTATCAGAGGTGTTTCCTGACTTCTTGTTGCTTCCTCTTTTTTCATCTTCCTACTGACAGGTAGAATAGCCTTTTAAAAGCCAAAGACAATGTTTTTCTCTCCAGAAATGAGACCTTTTGGCAACTATCTTAAAAAGGAAGCTGGATTTCTCATAATATCAGAAAAATAGGTACCAGCAAACAGAGGTTGGCCAAGGAGTGACTGTATAGTCTTGTGACTATATAATTTCACCAAGTTTCCACTGATTTGGAAGGCAGCAGAATAGATACTTTCTCTTGTTGCTGGTATATAACTGGGTGGAATCCAAATTCCCCACTGAAAAAGCAGTGCCTTTGGAAGGCTGCATGATCTGGTCTACATGGTGCACATGTTTATGGAATTGTGTTCTGCATGACCCCACTGTGGTTACTTAAAGGAACATATGTCTATGTGGCTGACTTGAAGTTTTTTAAATTATCCCACAAAGTCTGTTTTCTTCGGTGTTTTGGGTTGTTCCTAAGTAACAACTCCCCACATCTCAATCTAGCCCCTTCTATTACTTTCCAACCTCATAATGGGGTTAGCAAAGCAAAGCAAACGATGTCTTTAGAAACAAAACAAAACCATACCTTCTGGGCATTACAGATGAAGCTTCACTTCTATCCACCTTCCCTTTCAAAGGTATAAAAGGGACTAAAATACCTGGTTAATGAGTCTTTGCCTTGAGACACTAAGTCAGGGAGAGAGAACGGATTGGTTTCAACATCGCCGAACTTGGACTAAACTGGCGGCTCTGATAAATTACACAGTCTTGCCATCCCTCAAAGGTTTTTATTTCATGGATGAAGATAATCATATTCATTTGAGGGGCATATTATGTCCTTCTGTTGCATACACACACAAGACTTAATGGATATTTTTAAAAATTTCCCATGGGGAAAATAGGCCATGTGAAAGTGCCAGGCATTCAACTGTCACTTCCTTCCAGGGAAATAAAAAAGAAATAAAAAAAACAGTCCTACTAGATGGAGCCAGCTATTGCTCTCACTGCTAAAAGCTCTTAATGCTTTTGCCTACACATTTGGCTTTTGGGTTTCCTCAAACCTACAGTCACTTGGAGGGTTGTTTTCTGCCAATTTCAAAGAGTTTACACAGATGATAGGAAGGAGGTAAAAGGAGAGCAACTCCAACTTGTTCCTTCTGCAACCCGCTCTCAGATTACTTCTGGAATCCAGCAGTTCTTGAGAGAGACTCAGGCAAAGCCATTACAGGGGCAAAACATTGCTTTTTCCATATTGCAGTTACTTCCCTGATCCTTGGCTCTCCAACTTAGAGTAACAGAAAAAACTACCAAGACTTATAAGACTTCCCTCCACCCCTAAATCCAAGGGCCCTACTTTCTCAGTTCTGGAGGAATGGCATGTGATATTTGGGGCTAATTATGCTCAATGGCTTCCCTCCCTTACCTATTTTCCAAGGAGAGTCTAGATATTCTAGAATTAATAAAAGGAAAGTAAGATGATCAATGGATGGTTGAATACATGGATGGATGGATGGGTGGATGGATGGATGGTGGATGGATGGATGGATGGATAGATGCGTGGGTGGGAGGATAAATGGGTGGCAGGCAGGCAGGAAGAAGATAAGGGAGGGAAGAAAGGAAGGAGGAGAGAAGGAAAGGAGCAAAAACAATGTATCCTTGAATAAGAGGGGCATAGTCATGTTACTTCTACTGTCCTCTAAATACTCTGCACGGGTCTGTGTCCCTAGCCTAGCCTAAGTCCCTATGGAATGCAGACAATAGTACAGAATGTCAGCATTTTCCAGAATATGAGATCACTTCAGTTAGATTGCTTCATTAAAATTCATAGATAAAGTCTCAAATACTGTGATCCCTTATTTCTTGATATCTGCTACTTATCTTTGAGAGTCACAAAACTGCATAAAGCCCCAGAAATTTCTCAAAACTGTACTTGGAATTAACTTATTTTTCTTAAATTACAATTTTTCAAGAAGTCACACTCATAGGCCCCCAAATAGTTAATCTCTGTTTTATGAATGAGATACTTGTACATGTATATGGAGTTAGGACTGGACATGAATGCTCCGGGAGGGGAAAAAAATAAACCAGGATACATAAATAAGTAATTGAATGAGTGCTGAAGTTTAAGAGAGGCAACATAAACACTCTAGGACAAAACTCATTTATTCAACAGCATACTAAAAGAATAAAATTACTTTTGACTGAAAAATGAATGTGGCATTTCTTCTGATCTATTTGGATAGGTGACTATGTTGGGTCCACCAAATTTTTACAATACAATATGTTGCTGGCACCAGAAATGTTTTAAGAAATTAGCCTGCTGCCTCTCAGCCTGATAAAAATCTTAATGATGGCTCAAAACAATTAGTTTCTCTCATTGTAACATAAGAAGCTCCTACTATACTAGACGATCATAAGGGTAATTTCCCAAAGTTCATTATGTTCCTTGGAAGAACTCCACAAAGGTCTGGTAGTTATCAAAATAGTTTTATGGTGTGCTGTCCCAATTTCAATATGGTTTTGAGAAATAAGGGTAAATAATGTGCTATACTGTGGCCCAATCAGGAAGCTGCTCATGGTTCAATTTATATTTTGGACCCAGGTTTCAGTAGCTGGAGGAGGACCTGCTCTAGTCAGACAGAATGCACCCAAATGGATGAAATAGTCCTTGGGAACAACCCTTGATAAACCTGATGAACCCTGGTTCATCATCAGATTTGCTCTACCTTTGATCTTAGAGGCCCTATAATCCTTTCCTCTTTGATATCAAGGGAGTTGATACGTCAGCTAACAACATGATGTCTGGTGGTGGAAGGACTAGGGCCCTCCTGAAGAACAAAGTCAGTCTTCAAACCAGCCAAGGAGCCAGGAGGACAAAGCCCAAGAGCCCAAACATGAAGAAAAACAGCCCACCCTACGTAGGTAGGAAGCTATGAAGCTGACCAGATATCCCATGTTTAAAGCCCAGCCCATCATCCTGTCCCATCGGCTCTGCTATGAAACAGCTCTAGACATCAGCCTCCTCTGATCTTGGACTCCTCACATTTTTCATTAGGAAGAGATTGAGAACATTTTACGTCACTTTTCCAGAGGCTGAAGTATATAAATGTTCTGTATTAATCAGAATTATAAATAAGGGACTTTAAAAAAAAGTATTATGTCCCTGTTTTAATTTCCCACCTAGCCACAAGAAAGCTACAATTCCATCACGAGGCTGATACTGCCCCATCCTTTGGTAGTTTCTCTGGCCCTTGAGAACTCCTACCCAGTTTCCTTCTTTGCTTCTTTGCCTCCTCACTCACTAACCTTCCAGTCACTCTGCCTTTTTCTTCCAGATGGGTCCCTCTGAAATATAAGCTTATGGCACTTACCACTACTGCAACTAATTGTGCGTTGATGGATCACAGCAAATTTGTCTCATTACAGACCCTGCCAGGCTTTCCACTATCTTGGTGATGGGCTTTAGAGGCTGGAAATAGATGTGCCTGGGCCTGTAGTCCATTTTGCACATAATCAAGAGGGGGAGTCCGTCATTGTACCCCTGTACCCCCAGAGCATAGTACAGCACCTGGGGCCCTGTAGCAGCTCAATACACATGCACAAAATGACCAAATCAACGCAAGTAAAGAATTCTCAGCACTCCAAAGGCTGGTCAGCATTGCACCTCACTCATTCCACTCTGGGGAAAGGACTTACTAAAAGACATTCAACTCTTGGTGTTGGGGAAGAACCTGAATCCTAGTGTGGTGACTGAATGTACATGTTCTCTTGACCATCAATATAAGTTTTGAATAGCATGATTCCGAACATCTTCCATGTGGTATGTCATATAATATTATTTGGCTGTTAAAAGAACAAAATTGATACATGCTGCAACTTGGATGAGTCTTGAAAACATTATGTAAATGAAGGAAGTCAGTCACAAAAGACCACACACTGCATGAGTCCATTGCCGTGACGTGTCCAGAATAGACAGATCCATAGAAACAGAATACATTAGTAGAAGTCGGGGCTAGGGAAAATGGAGAATTGGGAAGTGACTGCTACTGGAATTTCTTTTGGGGTGTAAAAATATTCAAAGATTAGATTCTAGTGATATTTGCACAAATCTGTAAATACATAATAGTAAAAACCATTTAACAGTATATTTTAAATGAATAAAATTTATGATAAGTGAATTATATCTCAATAAGTACATAAAAATAAATATGGACAATTGTGTTTTTAAAATATAGTGTGACCCACACAGCTACTTACATGTGCGAAGTCCACATAATGCATGGACAGCTACCTATTTTTATTTTTCGTTTCATCCTTCTTCGGATTGGCATCCACAGACATTAGCAAGTAACGGATGTTTAGAGGGCTGTGGAGCTCCACCCCTCTGTGCAGAGGTGCAGGAGGCAACCAGCTAACACAGGGAAGGGATTTCACCCTTCATGGATGGGCACAGGTCCTGGCCAGCCCCTGAGGACTCTTTCCAGCATGCTGTGAGGCTCTGGTTTCAGTAGTTAGGGCTTGTGGGTTTGCTTTGAAATGGAGGAAGCTAACAAAGCTTTGCTTCATCCCCTTAGCGTATGCACAGGCCTGGAAGGACTAATGGCTACAGTGGAGATGATCAAAATGGAAGTGTAAATTATTCATTTTCTCTCAGGCTTCGAGTATAGGCAGTTCTCTGTTTGTGCTCCAATGGCTTCTTTTAAAAATCAATCGAGAGGCTTCAGTTCTAAAATAGGATGTTTTTATCCCAGAAACAGGGGTACCTGTAGGGTTCACTTTCCAGATCAGACCCTTAATCCCAAAGTGGTATCTTCAGAGCTCCAAAGGAGAGCCCCATCACAGCAGAGAAGCCAGAGTCGCTCCTCCAATACCCAGCCTTCTCTTCCTTCTTAACAGAATCTCAGTTTTAAACACACAGATCTGTGGTGTAAGAAAACATTTCTCTTCCTACTAAGAGGGATCACGTGAAAATTGAGACCTAAGTGGAAGGGTTAAGACTCCCCTAAAAACTGCTTAATAGGAGGCCATTCAACCAATAGAGCTGCCCTTCTGTGGCACAGAACATAAACATGAGGGCTGGAGCTGCAGCAGCCATTCTGGAGTGGAGAGGACTGTGCATGGAAGCCAGGAGCTCAGGTTGGGGAGCAGAAACAAGACCTTGGTTCCTGACACTCATGCAGCTGTTCCAAAGCCCTGGCCTACTACCTGCACATCCCATCACATGAGACAGAAACACACACTGCTATTTAACCTGGGAGTTTTCTGTTGTATACGTCTGCATGCAATTCGTAACTGAATAGCTGTGTCTTCATGATAACTGGAATGTCTGCAATGCACCTACCCCTAAGGTGTAGGTGGCGAATGACAAGGTCCTGTAAATCTGATGGAAGTGGTGTGATACCCCCACCCCAGCACAAAGGAGGAGGAGGTCCTCTTTACCCAGAGCCCCTCCAAAAGTTATGTTAGAGGGTGCTGGTTTTGATCAGGAAAGTGTATGTGACTACACTTTTATGCCATGAGACTACACTTTCTAAACTGTCCCTTCCCCCCTTTTTGAGTAAATACATATTATTGGAGACATAACTGACTGCTTTTTGTTTGAGGTCTACAGTAACCTCCCTAGTCCCCAAATTCATGTCCTCCCATAACCCCACGATGAGACCTTATTCAGAAACAGGGCCTGTGCTGATGTAATTGGCTAAACTAAGCCGAAGTCCTGTTGAATGAGGGTGGGAGCTGAATCCACTGTGCTTATAAAGAGAGGAGGAGTCCAGGTAAGGAGAGACTGGAGTGATGCTGCTACCAGTCAAGATGAGATGGAAGCTAGTAACTAGCAGGGCAGGGTTGCTTTCTAGAACCTTTAGTGAGAGCATAGCCCTGTCAAATCTTTATCTTGGACGTCACCTTGATTCTCAGGACTGTGAGAGAATTAAACACTTTTGTTGTTGCGAGCTACCATCTACAGTCATTGCTGTAACATCCCTGGGAAACTGATGCAGATTGGAAACAGATTTAGAATATCAAGGAGCTTTGTAATGAAAGTAATTATAATACTGAGATCCATTTTGGTATGTCTGAAAAATACTCTCATAAGTCGATCGCTATACATTTGGCCTCTGGCCTTTGTTTCTCATCATCACTGCTGTTCTGTCTTTGCTGATAGGAACCGCTCCAGGCTCCAGGCTTCTGGCTGGGAGCTCTAATGGATGGCCAGGGCTTTACTTCATCTGTTAGCACCGTGCTAGTTATTGAGGTGAGAAAGTCGGCTGTTGTATGTCAGATACACCAATAAACAACCGCTAATTAGATTGTGGGATAAGATTTGATTTTATCCTGGAAATAGAAGCCATCCTTGCACATAATTGCAACTACTATATATTTGCCCAATTCTAGACTTAACATTCTATTCTTCTGAAATTAACATAATCAAGTTTAGTATACTTATGTTCAGAATATCAAATGAATAAACATGACTTTATACATACTCCATAGTTTTACAAGTCTGTGATGGAAAAACCCAATTATGGTAATTTAAAGACAGAAACGATAATTTCCTTCAACTGTCTGCAAGAAAAAAAGGTTTTCTTCTCCTGGAAATATTCACAATAACGCAAATGAGATACTTAGTTCTTGAGTTTCCACACATCTTAGCTATAAAAACAAAAAGCTTCCCACAGTGAAATATTGTAGATAGCCTATATGATCTTTGAATTTATATAACATGAGAAATTCACAAATATCATAGGACTCGAGCTAAAACAGTTATCCCCATTAACTCAGTCAATCCCAAGGGGTCATAGAAAGATCAAGGATTCCATGTGTGTGCTGTATTTAATGCATCTATATCATCAATGTCAGACCTCTCTAACTACCAGAAGGTTCCCTAAGATCAGGTTACATGCAAAATACACTGTAATTAATCAGACTGCTTACAATGTCTCTTTGGTATCTGAACTATTTGCCATTTTCCAACTCTCCATTTATACCTTCCATACACTAAAACAAATACCTTTACAACTCAACACTAAAAAGATCAATAACTAAATTATATAATGGACCAAAGATTTGAATAAATATTTCTCCAAAGGAGACATGCAGTGAACAATAAACACAAGAAAAGATGTTCAACATCATTGGTCATTAAGGAAATGGGAGATGAAAACTATTTCACTGTGAGATACCATGAGATGCTATTTCATGCCCAGTAGGAGGACTGGAGCCAAGAAGCTCTGTAAGACAGATTAGGTGACTGGCAAGGAAATGGAGCAATGGGAAGCTTCCTATGTTGTTGGTGGGACTGTAAAATAGGGCATCCACCTGAGAAAGCTGTTTGGAAAGTTCTTCAAAATGCTAAAGTAAAGTTACAGTATAAAATTAGCAATTCAGTTCTGGGCAAAGACCCAAGGAAACTGAAAACACATGTCCACACCAGACCTGTGCAGTAAGGTTCACAGCATTATTCAGAACACATTCCATGTGGTATGCCATAAGATGGAATATTACCTGGCCATTAAAAGAATAAGCGAGTGATACATGCTGCAACTTGGATGAGTCTTGAAAATATTATGTAAATGAAGGAAACCAGTCACATGATTCCAATTTTGTGATGTGTCCAGAATAGACAGAGCCATAGAGACAGAAAACATTAGTGGACGTTGGGGCCTGGGAAAATGGAGAAGTGGGAAGTGACTGCTACTGGAATTTCTTTTGGAGCAATAAAAATATTCAAAGATTAGATTCTAGTGATGTTTGCACAAATCTGTGAATGTACTAAAAACCACTCAACAGTACACTTTACATGAATAAAATTTATGATGTGAATTACATCTCAATAAATGCATAAAATATGAACAAACTTTTTTTAAAATGTTTTTGACAAAAAAGCAAAGCAGTAATTACTTTCACAATTTAGGAAAAAATCTTGCCAAAAACAAAACAAAAATCAGTGTAGCCCCTAAGACAATTCCTTTCCACTCAGTTTTGTCAGGTTTTCCTCCTTTGTTCTTCTCATCTTTCTCTCACTCCTTTATCTCCCAAGGGTTCTGCTTAAACCATTCAGACGATCAGACATTTCAACTAAACTACTGGGAAACTTGACTAAATCACTAAGATGTACTTATAGGCCATGCAACTCAACCATGTTATTTTGTTGCCAAGCTTTGGCGGTCATGCCTGACCAATAGACTTGACCGATAACTGACAATAGCAAAGTTACAGTCGCTGTGCCTTCATTTTTCAGGTCATGGGTGTTTCCTCCGATTTCTGCTTTGGAGTCAACTGTTCTGTGCCTCTGACACTGGCCAAGAGAGCACCACTTTCACCTGGTCCATCATTCATTCTTTTTCCTGGGACTCAGTGGTAAAGGAGAGGGCCCCAGGGATACATATGAAGTCAGTGCTGAGACTAGGCTCTCCCAGCCTTACAGGTTTGTTCTCCATCCCAGCCCAAGGCCTCTCTACAACCAAGCCTCACCAGATCCTCAATCAGGTCAGGAAACACCCCAGACCTATCCCCTCCTTTTATTAGGGGGCTGGAGACTGTGTGTCTGGTTTTGTTCAATCCATCTGGGCCAGAAAAAATAACCAGAACCCTTGGACAAGCTGGGTCCCCACAATCAATACCAGTTCTACTCAGTGGATGAAGGTGACAGAGAGAAAAGAAGAGAGAAGTCCAGCCTCTAAATGCAACAGAAATAGCTTTCACTAAAAAGCTGCTTAATAGCAGCTTCCAGAAACCACCTGCAGAATTTCCCATCTAACCAGGAGATACTGCCCTCTCAATGCATGAAATTGTGTTGGTGTATTGTGTTGGGATTGACAGTGATTAACAAATATACGAAACTTAAAAAAAAAAGGCAATGCTTATTGTGTGGTCCAAAGGAATGATTGCAAATGCATCTTAATGAGGAAATTCTGTGAAGGATCTTGCAGAATTTCTCTTAAAAACATGTCAGGAATTTTAAATGGTCAGGAAATTTAAAACATGTCAGGCTCTTTTAAAATGGAAGGGGGACAGGTCAGTATAACAATTAGTTGAGGAGACAATATGGAGGAAAGAGCTCAGACCTGTGAAGCATGGACATGGGTTCCGTATTCTAATGGATCAGAGGCCAAGGAATCTGTGCTCTTGAACCACTCTCCTGCAAGGTGGGGAGACTTGGAGATGCAGAGGTATCCCTGGCTCCCCTGTTACAGGAAAAGACCTGTATGGCATCTTCAGTTTCTCACCTGTTAGGTGACAGGAGTGGACTGTGCTTCTCAAGTGCTTCGGCCTGGTTATCAGGATCACCTGAGAAGCTTTATAAAAATCTCTTCATTATAGAAAAGTTCAAACAGGCGAAGAGTAGAGAGCAGAATGGATCCCAGAGAACCCACTACTCGCTAAAATAACCACATCTCGCCCTGTTTGGTTTCAGTGAGAACTCAGCTTGCTCTGTGATCAGAAAGTAGACTGTTCCTATTTGCAGGTTGTCTTGGGGGTTAGGGAATACTCAACTATTTTCCATACAAATTAATAGGAATAGCATCTGAGACCCCAGAAGTGGCCTACCAAATCATACCATATAGCAACATTCTACTTTTCAATAGCAGAGGGAGACTGTATACCCCTACACTCTTCCAGCCTCCTTCCAACCTTACTAAAGAACTTTCCATAAACACAGACTCCTGGCGCAGACCCTGTAGGTCTCTGATTCATCAGGTTGATAATGAAACTGGAGAACTGTTGTTTGTCCTGAAGGGTCAGGTTTGGTTAAGCTAATCAATATGTCCGTCAATAGCTTGGAGAACCTCTGAATTTCCAGCAACAAATTTTATCAGCACAGGAGGTATGAAGGAACACTACCATATGTCAAGTTTATGAAGCAATGAAAATATATTTTGTGTGCAGTACATATACTTTATAGTGCATTAAGCCACTGGTGAAGAAGCTATTATTTGTTTTAAGTGTAAACCTGGACCCTATTTGAATGTTCCTGAACATTCTAGAACTTCTTAGAAGCATAAATACAGATTGTTCTAAATGCTTGCTGAGATCCAGAATGAAATCTATCTCCAACAAAGTGAAGATTAGGAAGATAGGAAATATCAGACAACACTCAGACTTCAAAATTAAACTGACTGATGTGCTTCAATACATTTTGAAATCAACTGCTTGAAATCAGTGCCAACATGTGGATGAAATAATTGGCACCATCACTGAAACGTGAATGTGTATTCCACACTTGGAAAGTTCTCAGTTGGTAAATATTTTTGTCTTTGACAATTTTATCTTTAAGATAATTCCCTATGACCATCTGAGCTTTCAAATTAATCCAGCTTTCTGACAGTCTTGTTTGGAGAATCTATCCAGCTCTTACAGGAAGTTGCTTTCAAAACCAAATTTTCAGCTTCTGGATGGTGACAAGTGCCTTATTAAGCAAGACTTCATGCAACATTCTTGCTCTGAGACCACAAAATCCAAAATCCTGAAAATGGAAGGAACTTTGGGGATTATGTTCCTACCCAAATTGATAATAGATCTTTATGATTTTATCTAGAAGTATATTCAATCCAAATAACAATTTGTTGAATTGTTGAACAATTATGTTGAATTAACTATAAATCCAGAAATGAGTCCTGCCTGACCCTATGGCACCCCAAACGACCTTGCACTTTAAGATCAGACTTTATATGTTCAATCATACAGGCTGTCCGTGACACTGAGCCTAGAAACGAAGTGAATGTTTTGAGCAAATCTACCTAGGAATTACCCTGCCTTGGCAAAGGAAACAGATATTGCCACAGAAAAATTAACTTTTAAGAGAGTTTGATTAGAATTCCTTGGGATCAATGCCACCACACACAAGAAGAGAAAAAGACACGGTGTGTTTTCCAAATGGAACCTCAACAAGAAATCTTTCATTAAAAATTAAATAGGAAAGACAGATTTGACAGAGGGGCTGGTAGAAGCAAATCATGTCTCCTTCTTCCAAAAGGAGAAGCATTAAAAAGTAATTCACAGCTTTCCTGCAACAAAGTGTGCACTTAATAATTACTCCTCTGGCTTTTCCCCATAGAATTATACAAATTGGACAAGCAAGAGATCATTTGACTCTAGAGTGGTTTGGCAAAAGCAGAATTAGTCCATGGTGTTGTCTTAAGCACATTTTCCTCATAAGATAATATGCCTAATTAATATTTTAATTTGAAAGCCAGTCAAGTAAGCCTGTGCCTTTTGTTTATTACTGATTGAAATAATCTGCATAAAATAAAAATTCTAAGGAACAGAACTCTTAGAAATAGCTTTTGAAAAAAATGTCTTAGAGTTTGAAAGTTAACTGCATTACAAGGTAAGAGAAAACGCCACAGAATCGCACCACCACAGCTCAGCCACTGTGTCCCTTCTAGTCTACTGCCTCTAGGTAATTTTAAACATGTCTCTTTGTAACATTGTACTTAAACACATTAAACCCTTATCTTTCATTGAATAGTAGATGAATTTAGTCATGCTGCCATGATTTTAGAATAGTTTCTAAATGCATGCATGAACAAGCCATAATTTACAACATTCTTCTTTCTTTATTGGAAGTTAACATTTCAAGGGATAGACTCATGCATGTAACTTTTCATAGTTTTATCTTCTTTTTTTAGAGGTGATTTTTTTTGCAATTTTTAAAAAAAGATTTTATATATTTTTTCGTAGAAAAACTGGGGTTTAGGTCTGAGGTGTGGGGTGAGGGGTGGTGGTGAGAGGATTCACCAGAGACAGAGTGGGGAGCAGAGCAGACAGATCTACTGAAACACACTGCTGAAGGAAGCAGCGGGCCAGACAGGAGAGGTCTGCTGCGCCATGTGGGTTAGACCCCTGGCTTGGGATAGAACTCAGGCCATGACTGTGATAATATTGACACTTAACCCCTGGGACACCAGAAAGACCCCTTAGAGGTGATTTCTTTTTTTTCTTTTTAAGATTTTATTTATTTATGCATACAAGCACTGGGGTACAGGCCAGAAGTGTGGGTCGTGAGAGGATTCACCACAGAGAACGGGGAGCAGAACAGGCAGATCAACAGAAGTACACTGTTGAGGGGAGCAGCGGGCACAGCAGGAGAGGTCTGCCGTGCCATGTGGGTCCCCTCCCTGGCTGGCAGCAGGGATTGAACTCGTGCTGCAGTGGCTGCGGTTTGCTTCATAGTGTGTTGCTTAACCCACTGCGCCACCAGGGAGGCCCCTGAGGTGATTTCTAGAAGTATAATAGTCACAAACATTTCAGAGCTTTTGATCTATCTACCTATTTTTCTATTTGTCTGTCTGTCTCTCTATCTGCCTACCTGCCTACACTGCCACAGCTTTCCAAGAGCAGTACCAATTTACAAAGCAACCTGAAACATAGAGAAATATTGCTTTGATAGACTCCCTCTACAACCTATTGAATTTTTAAAATTGTGCTAATGTGTGAGAAATGATTGATTTTCTAACTTTAACATTTTCACCAGTGTACCAGAACATTTCTATTTGTCTGTTAATTCAACTTCCTCTATTGTAAACCCTCTTTTTGAATTCTTTTGCCAAGTTATCTCCTGGGGTCCTTATACATTTTTATGAGTCCTGCACTAGACCTTGATTACTGTCCTCTCAGTTTTCTCTTGGTTTAACTTTATTATATTACCCTTTAAGATCTCAATTTTATTCTTCCAATTGACTGATGAGTTTATTCCAAATATTTACTGAAAAATCTTTCACTTTCTATTGATAAGTGGCAGTTTAATTTAAACAATCAAATTTAGTAGCATTGTTTTTGTTTCAAATAAGGCGAACCACCACACATGGAAAAATTTGGGTGGCAGAGAAAGAAAAGGCCAGAACCTAATTACTATTAGATGATGTCACAAACTGACAACTGCACATATATAGTCATGTATTTAGGTGTGCACACACATATCAGGTATATACCAGAGACAAACACTGATCTGTGGCTATGTGCATAAGCATATGCATGTGTATATATGTATTTTGAAGAGAAGGAAAGATTTTGAGGGCAAATAAAAACACATAAAAACCTCAGTCAGACATGGTCTGGGTCTGATCAATAAAATTAAAACAAATTGACAGTGAGATGGAGAAACTCAAGGCCATCTGATTTCAGTGTCTGTATCATGTTAATTCACATTTGTTATTTGTCTAGATATTTAGCTTAAATACGTCTTTGTTACTCTTTTGTCTTAATTTCCTTCACAGTAGAGGAAAACATGATGTCAACATTCACTCGATTCCAATATTTGTTGAGCACCTACTATGTGGTAGTTATAGTTCTAAATGCTTGTGACCCGACAGAAAACAAGTCCAATGAGAACATTACTGTTGTCAAACATCCATCCATGGTGATGCCCTCTCCTGTGCCCTTATCCAGGATGGTATAAGAGTGACTTTTAATGTGGGAAGTCAAGGTGGATCAGCGAACCAAAAAGCAGCAACTAGGTACTACTGAGCCATGCATTGGGGCAGAGGACACAGTGGGTGGGGTAGATTTTCAGACCTGTTCTATTTCACCATATGGCTCCCTTTCTCTGTGTCCCTGAGACTGAGCACTCAGCTCATTTTCCACCTCCATGAGGCCATTTTGTTTTATTACAGGTGTCCTTCACCTTATCCTCTATGCAGGCCCTAGATCTGCTGGGCATCTGTTAACTGAATGAACGAGTCTCTGCAAAATGCTGAAGGATTCCACTTTCAAAATGAAATCCAACTAGCTTGCCAACCTCATCTCATACAGATCCACATGGACTCACACAACCTCTGGACACATGCCAGTAACTGCCGCAGTAGTGAGAAACCCATTGGTGGAAAACTCAGTGCACTGGCCAGGGAGACAAAGAGCTGGTAGTTGGGGACACTGTTCAACAGGGATGGAAAGATGATGCAAAGACTCTCCCCGAGGTAGCATAAATCTGGAGTAGAGCATGGATTCTTAAGTGTTGGGAGGATGGGCAGGAAGGAATCGGAAGAGTTCCAACCCCAACAATGTCAGCTCAGAATATGTGACTCGTGACAGACCGAGTGTGACACCCGGGAGCACACCAGCAGCACCCATGTAGTTCATGGCTTGGAACTCTCACATGCAGCCAGTGCTCCCTGCTTGCAGGAAGGAGCTCTTTAAGGGTTCCTGAAAGTCCATCTGAAGGGATTCTTCAGTGCCCCAGGGAACATGAAGATGAATGAAAAAGGAAAACACTGAAAGTGAATGACTTTGATAATTAGCATTGCTTCTGTGATTCTTCCTTCACATCATTACACACTAATATACCAACCCCTACAAGTCCCCACGGTGAAACAGGAGCACAAAGACTATGTTCTGGAAGCATGTGCTGGATGAGGCTTTTGTAATTCCACATCAGCTCGTACAATTAGAGAGGCCCGTTGAGACAGGCAGGAACATTCCATTCGCTTTTTAAAAAATAGATACAGCAATTCATTAGTGAGCTACAATTCACATATTATTCAACTCACCCATTTTAAGTGTAGAATTCAATCATTTTTAGTACGGAGTTAGGCAACCACTACCACAATCAATTTTAAACATTTTCATCACTTCAAAAAGAAACCCAAACTCTCTGTTTGTTCTCCATTTTCCTTTGACTGCCATTTCTGGCCCAGACATGCCTCACCTACCTTCTTTTACCTATTCTGGACATTACATATAGACAAGATCACAAAACACGAGGCCCTGGTTCCTGGCCTTAGTTAGCATGGTGTCTTAAAGGCGTGCCCGTGTGGTAGCATCTACCTACCCCATGACTTTTTACTGCCCCCAATATATTCTACTGTATGAATATATCACATTTATTTACCCAGTTAATGTACATTTGAGTTGCAGGTAGTGGGCAGGGAGATTCAACTTCTTCCAGCACTTGGTTCCCACCCAGCAAAGGGACAGGTGACCACCCTGGCTGTGTTCTGATTATGTTCTAAATATGCTGTGTTCTGAGTACGAAGAAAAATACCAGATGGTTTCACCCCTAGGAGGACTATAAGGGAACCAAATAAGTGACCAAGGAAAAGAATAATAACAACAACAAAAATAATAAAAAAACACACAACGAAAACAAAAAGTCAAGGACAAATCGGGGATACTTTGTGGGGAGGGGAGAGGGAATGGGTTGAGGGCAGAGAGAGCACAAGGGACTGAGGTGATTGTGCACTGGTGAAATGATGGTGGGAAATCCATGAAGACCACAATTGAAGTCAAATATATATAAAGAAAAAACAGGTGACACCCGATAAACAAAATGATTGCAAGCCCTTCATAAACCAAGTTTTCTTCCAACAAATACCTTCCACAATATCTGCCATGGCTCGTTTGTGCACAGTCATGCAGGTGGGGTTGCCCAGGAGGACAGCATGCTCCCAAGACCATCCAGGACCCATCTTTCTGCAGGAGGAGCAAGCTCACTCTCTGGCACTCCTGATTTTCCACTTGTGTAAATGGACCCATGGTATTCCCAAGGCTGTGCAGCACATCTCTGCAGTCAACTAAAGAAGAGCTTGATGCAATGGAAGTAGCCTCTCAAATGCACACTTGCTATGACATCATAGAGGTGGGTCGTGTGCCTCCAAAAAGGGGTCTGCTCAAGGCCGAACCTGGATCTATGATGGTGAACTTACAAATAGGGTCTCTGAAGACAGAATTGAGAAATTTGAGATGAGATTTTAGAAGGGTGGGTCCTAAATCAAAATTCAGTGACTGATCTTATAAGAGGAAGAAGAGGGTGATTTAAGACACAGAGACCAGGGATGTCTTAATAACTATAGAGTTAAGAAAAAGCAAACTAGACAACTCTAGAGGCAGAAAGACTGGAGAACACAGCTGGAGGCCAAGGCTCACTGGTGACAAGGAGAGAGAGATGGTGTGGAAGAACCAGCACAGACACAGTCCACCAGGACTGCGAGGAAATGCACTGCTGGTGTTTCCAGTCACCGGTCATAGTCATTTGTTATGGGATTCCAGGAAATGAATCCAGATATTAATTCCCCCCGTTTGAGCATCTATAAAGGTTTCTGTCTTGGCTCTGGAAGTGCACAACTCCACACGAAGGATGGGAATGTCAGAGGTGCTCTGCAGTGCAGAGAAGCAGAGGTTCGTTTTAATTTATCCTCCCCAGGAATTGGAAGAAGATATTTTTGAACTTGAGCATTTAGCTATAAATGTGTTAGGGAGAGAAGAAACACATGCTATCAACAGACATAATTGTTTTTTTTTATTATTTTTCAGAATGTTCCGGGAGGTGAGACACTAAGTAATACAGCTGTCCTGGAGAGCCTGGGTTTGCCCTTCATTCAAGGCACTCAGGTCATCATTAGAAGAGAGAGATTCTGGAAATTTCTTGCTGAACTAAAATAAGGAAGCCATCTGGGAGAGTAATCTACTGCTTTGTTCACTTTGTTGAGCATCATCAAGCGGGAGCCAAGGGTTGGTGAATACAGGCTGTAGGACCCACAGCCAACCAACCCTCCACCAAGGGCCACGGGCAGGGTGTCATCGCAATCACCAGTGACAATGTCAGGCCTGGGGACCCAAGGTCTTCCTCTGAGGGAAACAGCTGATGTGGGACAGACATACCCTCACATGACCATGCCTTCCTGGGTACCTGCTTTCTGAAGGATAGCCAGTGTCTGGTAAGGAGGACTGAAGATGGGAAAATGTCAAGAAGCAGAAACGTCTTCTCCCTATTTTGTTAGAGGGAAAAGTGATGCAGCTTGAAACCATCAAGTCAGTGACCAAGAGTGCTGTCTCCCTGCAGCCATTCTCTCCTTCCTGTAGGGATAGAAACCCAATTCCACTCCAGCCCCAAGTTTCAGCTGGATGACTGGTGGCTGGGCCAGTAACAGCTTCCCTGCGGTAGGGGGCGCTGTGTCTGGGGTGGGGCCAGCAGGCTGTAACTGCAGAGCCTGGGACTTCTGGGTCTTGCCCTCAAGACACCCTGAGTTGTGCCCCCTCCCTCCTAACTCCCATGAGAACCAGCTTCAACTGTGCCAAGGAGGAAGGCACCCTGGAATGTGGTGGTGCACCAGGATGGGAGAAACTGGGGTCCCAGTGTCAACCCCCCCCAGCACCCACCCCCAGCCCAAGCAAAGCTACCCTGCAACCTCTAGCCTGCTGAAGAGAAGAAATACCACTTTCTGGGACCTCAGCCACTGCAGTTTGCTTCTAGACATCCTAGCAACTCGGCCTTCACCTGACTAATCCTTAGACCTGGTATTGAAGCACTAAATAAACGCTTGCTTATTTAATGAGTGGGTTTGTTCTTTGGTTACAGAAAACTTAGAAGACACAGCTCAACTGCATCACAATTTGCTTCCAGACAACATAAATATCGGAGTCAGTTTAAAAAACTGACCGGCAGCCTGGAAGCTCCAAGGACAACATGCTGCAGAGTGGCCTGAGCGTGATTTCCTGTGTGACTCTGAGTCAATTTATCTCCTTTTCTTTACATGGATGAGATCTGTGACTCCCTGGATGCCCACGAGAAAAATAAGAACAAAGGAGGAAGCTTTGATGAAATTAAATGATGTTATCTTTGGTATATTTAGCATACATCTTTTTCTCTCTTTCCCCCACCTTTTTCCCCTTTGATGGGAGAGGGTTTTCGTTTTTGTTTTGTTTTATTTTGTTTTCAGAAAATGGTGGTTTGGCTGATAGTGACTTTTACAGATGTTCTTAGTTAGAAAAATTAGAAGTGGACAATGATAATTATCAAAATGATGAAAAGTGTTTGCTAGGCCATGAACTCCCTAAATCTAAGACTAGATACCCTCATACCCTAACATTCTATGATGCATAAAGGTAAAATGAGCAAATGTGTCAGGGAGGACTTAAAAAGCACGTTCCTCAGAGATGACAGTTCCCCAGTAGGTAATATGATCACGCCCAGGTGCACCCACACTCCTCAGAGAACCCTGTACCAGGCCTGCATGGGAGGGAGCCCCTGTACCAGGCCCGCATGGGAGGGAGCCCCAGGCCAGGCCACCTGGGAGGGAACTGCACACAGGCCCCCGGGGCATTGGCTGAGCTGTTTAAGAGACAGAGCTCCTTACATTTTCCTGTAGCAGCAAAACAGCTTTCATAAAACCTTATACAGAAAAGCAAATTCTTGTGGCTCATAATTAAATCCCCAAAGCAGGCAACTTTCACTAGGAAGGAGCTATTTATGAATTTCCAGAACGATGAATGACAACTCTAAGAAAAAGAAACTTGATTTTCAGTTGCTTTTAAACTGCTGGGGAAAGATTTTTTTTCTCTAATTGTTTCTTTATGAGGGTTAACAATCTGGAAAAACCATCAATAAAGAAATTGTTTTTAAAGCTTACATATACTGAGCATTTGTTATATCAGACCCTGGACAAAACACTTGGTATTAGATGCCTTATTCCCCTGGTTCTCCTGAGGACTCGATGATCATTCTGATTTGATAAGATACACAGCACAGGGAGGAGGGAAGTGCAGTCACTGTCCAGCAGAGATGGGAAGTAATGGAGCTGGGACTCGAACCAGTGTCCTGTGAGAGTGGACCTGTGTTCCCCCACTGGGGTGAAAGGGCTAAGTCTCAGCCCCGCACCGGGTCCTGCAGGTTGCCTGTGCTCCCATCCAGGTCTCCCTTCAGGATGCACTCACTGCCTCTCCACTGTCCTGTGCTCCTTGCTGCCGCCCTTGCATGCTGGGACAACAGCATGTCTAGGGCATGACGGGCAGAGAGTCACCTGTCTGCTCCTTCTCTGACTTGAGTTTCACATCTTGAGTTAGATAAGGCATTGTCTCCATTATCCCTGACTGGCAGCGGTGGAAACTGAATCCCAGAGTTACACAATTCACCTGAATACAGGTAAGGTAGTACTTTGACCAAGGTAAGCATTTGATAGCATTTAGACAGAAAGTTAATGTGTGGTGAAGGAGTCATGTGCATCAACCCAGGAGAAACTGTCGCTGTGTCCTCCCTTCACTGAGGCCAGACTCCTGCCTCCCAGTGACAGCCCCTCCGTCCTGAGTCTGCTACCTCCCTGCTCAGCTGCCTCTGGAGAGCCAACCACGAGCTCGCAGATCATCTCCATCACCTCTGTGTCCCCAGCTCACAGAAAGTGCAGGCACATTTGAGGTCCTTTGAATGAGTGAATCAGACAACTACCCTTCCCCCCCCACTCCACGAGACAACTTGGGGTTATGTACCAACAAAAACCCAAAAATACAAAATCAAAGGTTCGTCCCAAGACTGCTTCTTACACAGTTAAGAAAAAAGGAAAGTACTAAGTTATTCAGTAACGAGGATCCTCCAAAATCTTCAAGATACAAAGATAAGAGACAGCCTGTCTGCAGGGTACACAGTAGTGCTGACACCGTGGGGATACATCCATCAATCTCCGTAAGTGAAGACTGTATAATCTAAGTCACTAAGGACTTTACAGTCCCTTCTGAGCTTGTCCTAGCATCATGCATTCAGGCGTGCGTTAGAGACGTAGCAGGGCACTTGTCTCACGGTGGGTAGAATTATGCTTTTTTAGTGGTGCTGTTAATGAACATGGATTGTGTCTATGACAAACATGCCTCCCCTTTGGGAGGATGGGAGCCACTCACCCAAGAGCTAGTGGGACTGCATCACCCCAGGACCTAGAAGTGGTTAGGGTCACACTCAGCTGGGGCTTCAGCATTTCTCATCAAAGTCCCCAAGTGACACTGGAGAGTGACCCAAACAAAGCTATATTCCTGAGAGCGATACTTTGAAAAAGCAAAGCTAAATGAAACCAAGGCTCAGAAAGAAGAAAATTTCAAGAGCCCATGACAATGGGAACTCAAGTCTGCATTAACTTAACACCCCAGACTAGTCTAAGAAAAGGAGCAGACAGACCCTTTCATAAATGCTTCTCTTAGAGGTTAAATTACTCTCCCCCATTTCTGCCTGTCTGTCATAAAAATATTTTCCTGAGTCACAGAACACGAGAAGATACCTCCAACTTCTATCAAAGAAGAGTATCCAGAAGATGTAAGGAATTTCTTCCTGTCAGTGAGAAAAGAACCCTGTATTCCCGCATGCCTGAGAGGGAGGGGAGATATGCCAAGGATATAAAGGGCTCATAGGTTGATGTGGGGCTTCTGGCCTCCAGAATTGGAAGCAAAGAAATTTCTATTGTGGCTGAAGCTGCCCAGTTTGTGGTGACTTGTTACAGCAGCCACAGGAAATCAAACAAGCACCTCACAGATTTGCTAGAAGCCAATGAATGAAGCAAACCAAGGTGAGGAGGGATACAGAGCTCATGGGCAAACGTGTTTTTGCCTTTCTGCCCACCTAACAGACTTCTGCTCTGAACTCAAACCAAATCAAACCCGAAATGCCAGCACGCTGACGATACGTACCAGCAGCTTCTTCAGGCTTTAGGATGTAGGTTTAATTTTATGACATGAGCCTCTGCACAAAGAGTTGCAGTGAAGAACACTTATTTTTATTTTTTATATATCTTTTACATCATTCTTTATTTTTGTATGGTGTATACTTTCTCCTCTCAGGTGTAGTCCCTGTGAAATTCTCACATCAATTCACCAGTGTCTTATCACCATAGTCCCTTGTGCTCTTCCCATCCCTGTTTTGTTTCTTCTCTCTCCTCCTCCCCTGCAGAATGTCTGACTTATAGCTGTCTGTTGATTTTGATTTTTAATTTACTATAATTTTTCTCCTTGATCCCTTATTTCTTTCCTCTGAATTCCTCCTATAAGTGAAACCATCTGCTATTTTTCTTTTTTCTTCTGGCTTATTTCACTGAGCATAATCTCTTCCAGCTCCATCCATGTTGCTGTGAATGGCACGAGTTTATCTTTTTTGATCATTGCATAATATTCCATTGTGTATATATACCACATCTTCTTGATCCAGTCTTCTATTTTTGGGCATTTGGGTTGTTTCCATAGTTTACCTATTGGTAAAAGTGCTGCAATAAATATAGGGGTGCAGGTGTCCTTTTGAATGAATGTTTTTGTGTCCTTTGGGTAAATTCCTAGGAGTGGAATTGCTGGATTGTATGGAAGCTCCATTTTCAGTAGTCTGAGGAAACTCCACACAGCTTTCCATAGTGGTTGGACCAGTTTGCATTCCCACCAGCAATGTAGTTCTTTTTTTTCCACATCCTCACCAACATTTGTTGTTGCTAGTTTTTTGTTTTTTTTTAAAGATTTATTTATTTATGCATACAAGCACTGGGGTACAGGCCAGAGGTGTGGGGGTGAGAGGATTCACCACAGAGAGCGGGGAGAAGAA
>JAGFMF010012271.1:5352253-5392166 GCA_019455555.1 Galemys pyrenaicus
GCCATGTGGGTCCCCTCCCTGGCCGGCAACAGGGATCGAACTTGTGCTGCAGTGGCTGCGGTTTGCTTCATAGTGTGTTGCTTAACCCACTGCGCCACCAGGGAGGCCCATCTAGTTTTTTTTAATATGTGCCATTCTCACTGCTGTAAGGTAGTATCTCACTGTGGCTTTGATTTGCATTTTTTTGCAAGTGGTGTAGAGCATTTTTTCATGCCTGTTGGCCATTTGCATTTCTTTTTAGGAGAAGTGTCTTTTTAGTTCAATGAAGAGCATTTATTTTGGAGTTTACAGCAACTTCAGATTACTCTCTGTCTCCCCTCCTTTAGAGGCATACCCATCTTTACCAAATAAAAATACTTATTACCCATAATACCGACGTCACCCTAACAATTATTTTTCATCTTGGGAAAATCACTCAAAAGAATTTTCCTAAGCTTCTAACTTGGCAGTGATACCTCTGCTTTTTCTTTGGGGGTGGGAGGGTAGGGGTGGGCTTCGCTTAAATAAACATTAAACCAGAAATTGTTTGATTTCCACCAAAGATATGCAAAAGGAGCTCTATGATTCTTGGGGAATGTTTCCCCAAAGGAAACTAAACATTAACTGTGACTTCCTTCAGGATGTCACTTTAAGTCTCAGAGGAATAAATTCATTTTGCACAGTACTCAAGATTTTATCATTCATTCTTAACCCCTGCATTTTAGTACGCTTATGAGTACCCAAACAGAAAAAGGCTAGTTCAGAATTACATGTCTGGAGTTATTAAAACTAAAACAGCAAGCTATAACAGAAAATTGTCAAGTCATAAAATAATACTCATGAGATTTAATTTTTCCCCAAAAAACCATTATTTCATATCTGTAGGGCATATAGGCAATTCCCGACTTCACAGTGGTGTGAAAGTGACCTGCACTCAGTAGAAACCATAGTTTGTGTTTTGTACCAGGACATTCAGTTTATCACCATTGGAGCTATTCGATACTTTATTATAAAATCAGTTTGCGTCAGATGAATTTGGTCAATTGCAGGCTGATGGAAGTGTTGTGAGCATAACTATTAAAGGTAAGTCAGGTGGTGTTTTTTTTTTTTAAATTTATCTTCTGATGTTTTGTTAATTTTGGGATAGTATTGAATTTCTTCTCCCTGGCTTATTATTTTTGACATACAATATTTTCAACTCGGGTGGGCTGATCAGGACCCAGTCCCTTCACAGGGCGAGGAAGCTCTGTAGGTAGGAAGCTCAGCCACTCTAGCCCGGCACCAGACAAGCAGCAAAGTCGCCAATCCACAAAACTAACACTGATGCTAGCAAGTAGCACCTTAGTCTGCCTGGACCACCAGAAATGCTTGCTCCTGGATCCATTTACTTAATCCTCACAGCACTACATAGCAGATACCACTCTCCTCCATTTTATAGGGAACCGAGGAACAGAGAGGGCGAGGAACACCCTAAGGTACCGGGTTGTACAGGCCCTGGGTCCCCACATTACATGACACTCACTTTCTCATGAGCCCAGCTGAGGGTGGAACTCAGGGTTTCTCTCCTCTCCCTCTTGTGTCTTGGGGTCACTAATGAGCAACAGCAAGGTAGGCTGGATGGAGGAGGCTGACTTTAGGGTGGGCCAGGTGAAGGTACAGCTCATGTTTTGGTGGCCAGTGTGGGGGGTTAGGGGGACAGAAAGCCACGAAATGCTGGCAGAGACACAGGTGGTGTAAAAGTTGAGTGTCTCTCCCAGCCCAGAATGCCAGAGGCGCTTCCACGGGAGGAAGAACACAGGCGACCTGAGCACATGTGGGGTGCCCTGCATGGGGGGCATCGCCAAGGATGACCCCGCAACATTCAGCAGCCTGGACCGGTGGCCGATGGACTGATCCTGTTGCCGGTAGCTCAGGGTCCTCCCTGACTTCACAGAGAGGAAACAGCCGTGGAGCAGCTGAGGTGGTTGTCCAAAGAGACACAGACGGGGGTGGGACTGGGGTTTCTCTACCTGTGGCCCAGATTTATTGAGAAAATGTTACCAGCTCACTCTGAGAATGGAGGTAAGTGTTTAAAATTTGTAAAGACTCCTGAAATATAAAGCCAAAAAAAGGTGGAATCATCATTTGTGACTAGGGAGCCTCCTGTGAACCTCACATCTCAGCAACTGCGGGTTGAGCTTTATTTCGGGGACAGCCCCCATGTCCTCTTTTTTTTTTAAAGGTTTATTTATGCATACAAGAGCTGGGGTATAGGCCAGAGTCCAGGGTGGTGAGAGGATTCACCAGAGACAGTGGGGAGCAGAACAGGCAGACTGACTGAAACACACTGCTGAGAGCAGCAGCAGGCGAGGCAGGAGAGGTCTGCTGCACCATGTGGGTCCCCTCCCCAGCCAGGGGCAGGGATCGAACTTGTGCCGCAGTGGCTGAGGTTTGCTTCATAGTGCGTTGCTTAACCCACTGCGCCACCAGGGAGGCCCCCTCCCCGTGTCCTCTTGTGTCTCCTCACACCACAGAGCCGAGTCGCTGTAACCAAACCATAGGGTCCTCCAATGAAACTATGGCGTGGGCCTCTGCAGAGAAAGCTTGCTGGCTGCCAAACTAGGAAATTTATTTAGGAGAATTGTTCTTTCTTTGATGATTAAAAAAATAAACAAGGCAGTAACATACAAATAAAACAATTCAGAAAGAACTCCGTTGCCATAATGACCAACTGCATAAATCCAAAAGGGTGGCTGTGTGCTGGGTGCGTTTGCTTCTGGATGGGTAACTTCTCTCTAACGAGGTTTCGCTTCCACTCATCCTATTTTAATACTTCTAGGAATGTGTGAACCACTAAGGAGGGGAGGGAGGAAATAAAAAGATACCAAAAAGTTTTCACTTTCATGCATCTTCCTATACACATCACCTGAATCCAGTGGCATCAAGTTCAAAAACAGGCAGAGCCGCTCCCCGCCATCAGGAGTGAGGGCAGCAGGGACACGAGGGGAGGTGAGCTGCGTGGCCTGTTTCTGGGGCTAGATGCAGGTTACCCAGGGCGTTCAGCTGGTGAAAACCCAGTCAAGCAACGTGTTAGCTGCAGTTTCTATGAAGATCATAGGTTTAAATGTCAGTAGACATTTATATGAAAAATAGGTGCCCCTTCGGCACATGCTGAGCAGGCACATGCTCCTGTGGTCTGCACCAAACACTGCTCCATGGCCTCATCTGGACCACATGGGCTCGAAGGCCACCACCTTTCTGGGTGGAACGATCTCTGTAATTTTTTTATTGCATTTTTTATTTATTGAGGGAAAGCTGGTTTATGACAATCTGTGATTTAGGGATGTGGGTTCACACCTCTTAAGATGCACGGCTTCACACCACCCTGTCCATTCTCTGCTCCCCTTCCTCCTCTTACCAGAGGTCCATGCCCTCTGGTCACCTCAATTCCTTCCAGAGTCAGATTTCCAGAGCTTGTTTTGCTTCAGTTTTCTCTGTTTCTCTATATTCTACGTATCAGTGGACTCACCCAGTGTTTGTCTCTCTCCTGACTTATTTGACTTGGAGAGCCTTCAGAATGACTAGCAAGGGAATTTTTTCACTTACTATCTCCTTTATTTATGCACTACTGGGAAAAGGGTTTGTTCAAACCTAACCCACCCCAGGTATGTTAGGGCCTTGCGGACCTTCTGTTCCTGTTGACCAGATGTGACTGGCTTGCCGGCCTCCCTCCCCATGGAGCTGCCACGTCCTCTCCTGGGCCGGCCTCATGGTACCATCAGGTACATGGACTCCTCCATCTTGAATTCCTCTGCCACTTTGTCCTTCTCCAGGACCTGAAACCTTGTTCACTGGTGGTTTTTGGAGTCAAGTCTATGTGGACATAACATGTGTGAGCCTCCACGGGCTGCAGGGCACCACTTGCCTCAGGTGGGCACCTGAGTGTGACCTGGGAGAGCCTGACTCTGGGCCAAATGAAAGGCAGTGTCAAAGGGAGGCAATGGCTGTGGGATTTCTTCTTAAAAACTGCAGCCTCTTCCTTTCTCAGATGAAAAAGAAAACAGTTTCTGGAATCTGGCATTTCAGAGGTAGCTGGAGGTAGCTGCGGGGGAGTGGAGAGAGAGAAGAGCAGTCTCTGGAGGGAAGGTGGCTCCAGCTGCCTTTGGGGCTGGTCTGCTTCCGCATCCAGGGTGAAGGCAGCTGCTGAGGGGGTGGCGGGCAGCGGAAGTGAAGCGCACAGGGAGGAAAACAGTGACTCATGGGGGGTCAGGGGACAGGCTGGGAGCAGACCCTCGCTCCCACCTCACCAGGTTCTGTTCTCTGCTCTGAAGAGGAATGTGGAGGGACTTCTGGTTAAGATGCTAACGTAAATTCAGGCTTTGGACTCTTCCCTTCAGCTCTAAATACTTGGGCACACACGCACACAGCAACACCCCAAAAAGAGGAAATTGGAAAAGATATAATCCACTCCCACACAAAATAAACATCTCTACGGACTAGAAATGGAGCCTAGACCGGAAGCTGTAGAGGGAAGCCGAGCTCCAGGTCTGAAGCAGGCGAGAAGACAGGCAGTTTCAGCTCCTGCAGAGGAAGAGAAGCAGGGTGGAGGGGGGAGGGTGAAGACCCTCAAACCCAACTGAAGACTCTCCTGTCCTGACCTCGGCCGCATCCCGAGACATCCTTGACCTCAGAGTCCCCTGATTTTATTCTGCTTTGGGAAGTGGGTTCTCCAGCCAAAACCAGCAGTGGAGCTCAAGGGCAAACGACAGGCCTCTGTGAGGGGCAGGGCCTGCAGAAGTCTCACGTCTGGGTGTCTGCTCAGGCCTCCACACTGCACCAAGTCTCTTTATTTCACCAACTTTTAACCCCTCTGACGAAAGGCTGTCCAGATCAAAAGCACATTGCCATTATCCATACAGAAACTACTTGCAGGTTCGAGAAGGGAGGACTGAGGGGAGGGACATCAATCCTTGGCCCACCCTTTGCAAGAAGGTGGCGAGCCCACTGGGAGACAGCACCAGACGGCCGGTCCATGTGCATTCCATGTTGACATCTGAAGCTGCCAATTTATAAATGACTAGCTGAGCGGTCAAATAAAATGAAATTTCAGGCCTCGTCAAGTTGTACATGGATATCAAATTTCTCTTGTCCTGCGAACAGCAGAAATGATATTTCAGCATGAAGAACGTCCTCAAGCACCTTGTAAAAAATCAATAGGAAGTAAAATTATGTGCCCGAGTAAAGAGCCATGGGCTTTGACACTTCAAAAGACATTAATTTCAAATTATAGACTGGTCAGGAATTATTCGAGCTCTTCCTTCATCTTAATGATATCTCTAGCAGGGGCTTAAATCTCTCTCATGCTTTCAATTAATTTCATGAGGCCAGAATCCAAGCTTCTTCACACAGTGTCAATCACCACAAAAGCTGGCACTATAACTGGGAAATACATTTCTTTCAGTTTGTATTCCTCTGCTATATCCTTTATATAATATGTACAGAGTGCACTTAAAGAATTCTGTATTCTTAGGTTTAACATTTCTTTGCAACTGATTTTCCCTGTTGTGCTATGGTCTTCTGAGCCCCCTTGGGAACCATTATAATTTGCTTTTCTTCCAGTTAAGGGGTGATTAGAGGATTCTAATAGGATGCACTGATACTAACTGATATTAACACCTAATGTGAACTGCTGGTCCACACCATCCAGACACCTTCCTGAAGTTTTGCTGTGTTAATACAACAGTGTGGATGTGGTCACAGGCAAAATTCAGGGACATACCCTGGGTGCAGACAGGGTCCTCAGTGGTCTGCATGGTGGTGGCCTGTGATACCTACCCTCACAAAAACACTGACGGGTGGAGATATCATCGCCCCCACTTAACATGTGGAAACTGAGGTTTAGAGGTTAAGCAACTGGCCCAAGGCACAGAGCTGGTGGATTCAAGTTTGAGATACAGACCACCCTCTGTGTCGTTCACCATCCCTCTACTGGAATAAGTATTGCAACACAAGGAACTTTCAAACTGTACCCTCCTTCTTCAGGTAAATAAATATAGAAGTGGACTGTGATTTTAAAGTTACAAGGAATAAAGCTTATTGACTAAATTCATTTTCCAAAAGACCATAACAACAGAAAAGATGTGGAACTACCCTCTTTATTTGATCTCCCTTCCCATCTGTGGTGTTGTGGTTTCATTAATCTAATCATTGCATCATGTTGTTATCTTTATAACCTGGAGACCATGTTCCTCGATACTTATTTACAAGTTCTGGTTCATCCTTCGAGAAAGTGGACTATTTTTGTGAATGAGATGTATATTCTGTTGGGTAGATATGGCCCTTCAAAATGAAAAATAATTCTTAGGAGGCTAAATATAATACGCTAGGAACAAAAGCAAGGCACAGATTCAAAGAAAAATGTCACTTTGTTATCAGTGCTCGTTAACATTTTTCTGATGACCTATTCCTGAATTTGGGGGGACTATTCTTCAGACTTTTTAATATTGTTAGACTTCTCTGCAATGGGCATAATCAGAAAAAAAAAAAACAACAACTTTTCAAAGATGAAAAAGATGAGAAGAAAAAGATGGTTGTATTTAGGTGATGTTTTTCACTTCTAATAGAGTCATCTCCTAAGTGAGTGTCCCTGGTTTCAGCAGGGTAAGAACAGATCAAAGTTCTTGATGACAGAATAGTCTAGGAGATTTTTAGACTGTTCTGTAGTTACTGGTTCTGAATAGTGTACTAGATAAAGGCCTAGTCACCCAGAAAAAGAAACTCTTATTTCCTGCTTTCATTCTTATAATGTATGGGTATTTCACAAGAGCGGACGCCCCTACCGAAGATGGAGCTCTTGTATGAACCACAGCAGGTGAGTTCACCTTGAGAGAAGAATAGCTGGTTTTTGAAACAATTTCACTGGTCCTCACATGAACTGAATTTTTCTATGTAAAATGTCCTGAGTAGAAAGATTCATGAAAAAGTTCCACAGATAGAGCACAGTCCTTTCAAAGACCAAAAGCAACCAAGCATGTACTTGAATGCACCTCACTGCATACAGTTCTGGAGTCTTCAGAGACGGTGTGGAGGGGTGTGGACAGCACACTCGGTCTGACAGCAAGGTCCTCCCCAGCTATCCTGCTACTTAACTACTGAATGTTGTGATTATTTTTAAAATTGAAAATGATAAGGAAACAGACAATCACTCATGCATTAGGGAAAAAAAAAAAAACTAGGGCAAAACAACAAAAAATAGTGCAACATACTTTTAAATATTTTAGTGATATGAGTCTCCTAGGAAACCTTCAGTAGTTAAAAAGTGAAATTTTTGTTCCCTGGACAATTCACTTAATGGACACATTTCTAGAAAGCTGGTTTATGTGGGATGTTTTCTCGAAGTATTTATTGGTAGCACTTTTCACGCCTTCTCAAGGTACAATGTTAGTTCTGGAAATGAATCGATTCAATGGAAACTTAATCTATCAGTCTGAGAAGTACTATCAAGTTGACTTACTTTGTCTGGGATCTCAGTATCACAGACATCAGTCACTGGACTCCACATCTCTGGGCTTGCTGGGCAGACGGCATCTCCTTTGTAAGCACTGACATGCTTGGACAGGACGTCAGCAGAAAGGGTGCAAAGGCTTGGCATGCCCTCTATCACTCTCCACTGTCTGCAGCCGTCTTCCCAAACCACAGTAGTAAAATATTTCCCATTCCCCACTCCCTGCTCCAGATCTCCTTCGGATCTGCTGCTGTGTGATCAGGTCCAGTGGAAGGGTTTACCTGTGTAAGTACCCACAGAGAGAGAGGAGCTGACAGGCAGATCAACGGAAGTACACTGCTGAGGGGAGCAGTAGGCACAGCAGGAGAGGTCTGCCACGCCATGTGGGTCCCCTCCCTGGCCGGCAGCAGGGATCGAACTCGTGCTGCAGTGGCTGCGGTTTGCTTCATAGTGCGTTGCTTAACCCACTGCACCACCAGGGAGGCCCCTGCTGCTATAAGTTTTAAAACCACTGGCCTGAATCAACTGTCTGCTTGCTGAAAGGAACAATTTCCAAAGGATTGGGAAGGTTGTGCAATGGAATTGAGGTTGACTAAAATGTGGGTTCCCCCCTCAGATATATTTCCCCTAACCAATTTCCAATCAGCCTTTATTCCATCAAGGAGAACATTCCAAATTTCAGTGAGAAGAGGTGAGATGATCAAGCTGTGTAAACTTATTCTGAATGTGGCATATTAGGAATGATGACGAGGCCAGGAATTAAATTTAAACCTATTTGTATAGATTGACAAAAATTACACTAGAAATAAATACAGGCGACAGACTAGTGGTTTCCTGCACCAGCTCCGCTCCTCTATCTTAGCCACCCCATGCAGTGGTACGTGCAACTCTGCCACGTGACAGGAACGAGGAACGAGGAACGAGAAAATCCCACATTTAAGCTTTCTCTCAAATCCCTCCGTGGTATTGACTTTTCATAGCTGTGCTTTGGTTTTCACACCTCGCTTGTCTACAGACATTTAATAAGAAATTTAAGAAATGTATAAACATGATTAGAACCTCACTTTGGTTTCTACAAGGAGATTTATTACCCTCTCATCACCATCTGCAAATCACGCACACAGATATTAGCTCTCTTTATGTGCACAGCACTCCTGGGCTGTGTGGTAACTTTGATGTTTCTCCTTTATAGGTGGGGGACACCCAGCGATGAATGACGGATGACTAGTTCAGGGTCAGGACTGGAAGCTACAACTAGAACCCAGGATTCTTGGCTTCTGGCCCAGAGAACATCCCACTGGATTATGCTATCAGTCTGTTAATGAAAATTTAATTCCTATAATTCAGATTGAAAAGTAGATACTATTTAAACATCCCGTTCCAGATAAGCACAGCTGTATCTAGACTTACAATTTTAACAGAAAAAACCACCGAAACTACCAAAGAATGGCAGGGAAGTCCCCCAAAAGAGCTAAAGCAGTTCCTTTCACGCCACCTGCAAGCGACTCAGCAATGTTAGCACTGCACTCCTCTCTTCAGTGGCTCAAGGGCACTTTATACACATGACTATGAAGCCACACAGCAGCCTGGGCACTCCAACACAGTTCTAGAACTTCTTTCCATCATCAAAAATAACCATTATTAACAGGCACATAGCATAATGTACAACCCAATGCCTTATCCCATGGACCACTGCCCGCCCCCGCCATGCATCCACAACCCAATCAATAATCACAATGGAACCAGAACCCCACACACCCCTGAGCCTCTTCCAGCCATTATCCTCCCCACAAGGCATAAGCACCATTGAGCTTTGTATCCTTTTGAACTTTATATTGAAAGACTCATTTTTTAAAAATCTAATTTTTGTGCCTGGATGCTTTATTACAACATTATGTCCGAGAGAGTCATTTTTGTTTAATGTAATAGTTTAATTAGACAAAAGAAACTCCATCTACCTGTGAGGACCATCTGGGCAATTTCCAAGTGGAGACAGTTGGAATAACAATGCTATGAATGTTTTGTTTGCTGTTCCTGCGCACACACGTCTCTATGGAGTTATTTCTCGGAGTGGAAGTGCGGTGTCACAGGGCACATGCTCAGCTCTAGTCCATACCAAAATACTGACCATTTTCTGAAGTGGTTGGACCATTTTACAAGCCACCAGACTCTCTTCCCCCAAACTTAACAGTGTCTGTGGGTCTCCTATATTTTATTCTTTCTTGTGAGTGCTAAAAGTCACTGCGGCTTCAGTTTTCGCACCTCTGATGACTAATAGGAAGAGTACCTTTTCATGTGTGATTGGCCACCTACATAACCACTTTTATGAAGTTTGCCTGTGTCAATCTACTGCTTGTTTTTCTAATGGATTGTCTTTTTTTTTAGTTGATCTGCAGACGTTCTTTTGTTATGGCTCCAAGCCCATTAGAAGTTGTAGATATAGCAAACTTCTTGCCCAATTTCCTGCTTACATTTCATCTACTTAATTGCTTTAATTAACAGAAATTCTTAATTTTATTGTACTGTAGTCTGATATAGTAATCTTTTCCTTCATAATTAGTACTTTTTGGTTCTGTTTAAGTTTATTTTCTCCTATCATTTCATTTTCTAGAACTGCTACTGTTCTACAATTACAGATAGATCTGCTCCCTATCTGGTACTGGCTTTTGCATAAGGTGTGATTTGGAGTTGTTTTTTTTTTTTTTTTTAATGGCCGTCCCATTGGCCCCACTTCGTTTACTGAAAAGACCACCTCTCCCCCATTGCTCAGTGGTTGAAAGTACAGTATAGCAACATGAAAACGCTGACCTTAAATACACACTAAAAGCCCTCTAAAGTTCCCAGGTTTTCAGTCTTCTAGTCACCTAAATATGCTTGCACGACTCTTACAGGGCTTTGTGCTAGACTTCACCACATCATCAAGTCAAACAGTTGTTCTCTCCCCGGACTGGACAGCTTTAGACAACAGAACACAAGGAAACGATTCTTAAATCATCTCCAAATGAAATGCTATAATGCCATTTTATACAGGGAACTCCTTCTGCATTTCTCAAAGTTCATTTCCTAAATTTCATTTGAAAAGCATCCCTACTTCATTAACTCCACATCACCTATTCCAAAGAGCTGTCCTAGAAACAATAAGTTAAAGGCATCAAGTGTCTGCAGTGCCAGCCCTCTGCTCTGTACTACCCTAATGAAAACCATGAATTTCTGAGGGAGGATTTGACTCCTCAGTTGCTTAGACTCTAGACTTCTCATCTGGAGAAGCCAACAGCAGCTCCCAGGGCAAGCTGGTGAAGAACAGGATGGCCGAAGCCCACCTCTACAGAAACGGTGGCTTTGCCATATTTTTTCATGTAGTTCAAATACATTAATCTTTTATGTTTAGTGCCTTTTATGTTCTGTCACTATTTTTTCCTACAGAACACACACAAGTAATAGGCATCTGTGACATCAGCTCTCTTTCCCCACCCAGCAGAGTGACATCACCTCTCTTTCCCTACTCAGTAGAGTTTACCAAGACTCTGCTCAAGCCACAGCTGTGGCATGAACTTAAAATCCCAGAACACTTTTCAGTGATTTTCATTTCTAACGTGAATATTTTCAAATATTTCTTAGATGATCATACTGGTAAGTTTCCAAAATGGAGTACCCTAACGTTTATTTCACAAGTGCCTGAGGTGATTGGAAATCACAAGCTTTGTGTGATATTGTGAAGGATTCACTTTTTATTTTCAAGAACACTTAAGGTCACAGGGTGGGGAGAGGAAATAGTATAGTTCTGTCTTGGGAAAGGGTAGAAAGGGAGGGTGGTGGGACCAAAATATTATAAACCACCAGGTCCGTTTCTCTCCCCACCTGGGAATTCTGATGTGGCCAGGACCATGGAGCTTGTGGCCCAGGAGGCCTCTGCCCTGCTGAAGACCCAACACCCTGCTTCAGTAACAGTTACATCTGGTGACAACACACTATCAGGGATCAGTCTCTCTCACCATGTGGGAGGCAGGAGACCCTCTCCAGCAACATGGCCATACTCTGGAATGTTCCAGAAGTCATCCTGTGGAAGTGCCAATCTCATTTGGTCATCTCAGTGCCAGGTTTCTTATTCATTCAATATTGTACCTTAACACTTAGAGTAACTCACTGGCTACTTTCATAATGTATTACAGGAAGTTCACTACATCGGCCCCCTTTTCTCTTGATATTTACTTCCCATCGTAGACAGGTTTGATTTTTCCACATCTGATATGTCGAGTACAGGATGTACACTGACTGGTAATGGAAAACATATAAATATTATATAATGTGACCATTGTATTTTCTAATATTTCCATTCAGGACATATGATCTTCAGTAATCTATGTGGTACATTTATTTTTCTCCTTCCAAATTACAAAACATCCTTTCATTAAGTATCTTACCGCCAACATATTCTCCAAGTCCTTGGGAGGCTGGTGAGGGGCACACGCTAATACTCCATAAATCTGATCTCCCATGAGAGCAAGGCAGTGTCCTAATTTTGAACAAAAAAGTGTCCAGAGGGACTTTCTCCAGTCAAGTCCAGTGACACACAAAGGAGACTGAAGCATTACTTCAAAATGTGCTTTTATTGAGGACACACTATTGAATTAACAAATAGCTCTAGTCTAATAAATGATACATTTCTGCTTGGTTAAGAAAAAAAATTTACATTGATTACACGGTCCTTTAAAAACAAACTAAAAGATATCCTCCGTTAACCTAAGACCCATCTAATAGAACAGCTTTCAGTGGGAATGCTCTTTTCCCAAAGGAGGAAAAACTTTCTTAAAATACCATATCCTTGTCCTCACAATGCTTTCTTTCTTTTTTTTTAAGATTTATTTTTATCTATTTATGCATACAAGAACTGGGGTGTAGGCCAGAGGAGCAGGGGGGTGGGAGGATTCACCAGACACAGAGTGGGGAGCAGAGCAGGGGTAACTACTGAAATACACTGCTGAGGTGAGCAGCAGGCAAGACAGGAGAGGTCTGCTGCACCACGTGGGTCAGCTCTTTGGTTGGGGACCAAACTCATGTTTCAGGGGCTGGTGATAGCTTGATAGTACTGAGACTTTAACTCCTGTACAACCAGGGCGGTCCCACAATGCTTTCTGACAAGTGGTCTTTCTGAAATCGTTTCATTTAATTATGTGCTCCCTACTGGCTTCTCCTTAAAACATAGTATATTCTTAAAGCAAATGGTGCCTACTCTCTTCTGCACTGACCAGACCGCAACAGAGACTAAGGGGAGGCGGGGAACCCCGAGACAAGCAGCAGACCCCACCTGCCCATTTGCTGGGACTGGACTGGCTCATTCTTTTGAAGGAGGAATCCAAGGCTTATCTCCTTATCTCCAAGGGTGCCACTAAGGAGCCTTGCTCAGGGGTGCTCCTCAGTCAAAGGCAGTGGGTCTACTAGTTTTCCACATACCCCCACCTTGAGCCTTTCCTCCAACTGCAGCTACCGTCATTCATGTAACTTTCACCTTGACCAAAGCATGTCCCCAGCATCTTCAGGGTCAAGTCACAGATGGCTGACAGGCCCCATGACCCTTTTTGGGGCCCCTTTCCAGGCCCTGCATCTTATCATTTACTCTAACATGTAAACTCTAACCTCTCTGCAAGATACTCAAAGACCTGAGCACCGACCATGATCATCAACTTTGAATCCCTGGGGTCCAGCCACAATCTAAAATTAAGAATTAAAATGTCTAGAAGCAGTGGCCACATCGGTGGGCTAAGGTCAGGGCTTGGTGAAGACAGTGAACAGTTCCAAAAATCTTGTGTTCTGCCATCTCCTCTACCAACACTACCAAATGACATTCTGGAAGGTGAGTAGGTAGGGGCTGGAACAAAAGTCTCAGAAAAAACAAGCGCTGATGCATTTTCCTGGACCTTAGCTCTCAGTGCCATCTCTCTTCAGGCTTCAGATGCACTGATGTTGGGACATTCTCCAAAGCACCACCCAGGGAAGAAAACTAAGGACTCTCTAGTTCAAAACTGAGACTGCAGCTCCTGAACCCATTACTGATCCGCAGCTCCAGCCTTCTGCTAGAGAAATACATTTGCACAGAAAGTCCACCATTGTAATTCTGGAACCACAATTCACATTTTGCTTTTTTAAAGCATTTAGCTGGATCTGGATTAAAATGCAGAGAGAGGTTAGGTGGGTGCCTCAGAAAAGGCCTCCCAGGAGACTGCTAGTTGAGGAAGGGAAAGGTCAAGAAATGTTAATGGAGAAGACACAATACAGTCTGAACTTTAGAGGGAAGCTTTCTCCAGTGTGCCCTGGAGACTGCAGGTGGGCAAACGCAGAGATGCAGGCAAGCCTCAGAAGAGCTGACTGGAGGCCAGGATCCCAAGGTTGCAAAACTCTACCTTGCACTCTACGCTGAGTAAGAAGGACATTACACCCACTTGATCAGGTGCTGTAAGAACAGCACACAAGAAGAAATACCTACGCCCACCTTAACAATCAGGAATCCAGCAGAAGCTGCTGCTGAAAGCCACAACTGCGATAAGCACTGGGGCCGCAGTAAGAACCAGGGCTTTTTACTTTTAAAGCCTCCATTTTTATTTTCTGGGGCACCAGTATTTTTATTTTTTTATTTTTTATTTTTTATTTTTTTTTAAGATTTATTTATCTATACATACAAGAGCTGGAGTACAGGCCAGAGGTGTAGGGATGGTGAGAGAATCCACCAGACAGAGCAGGACACAGAACAGGCAGATTGACAGAAACACACTGCTGAGGGGAGCAGCGGGCGAGGCAGGAGAAGTCTGCTACGCCATGTGGGTCTCCTCCCTGGCCGGCGGCAGGGATCGAACTTGTGCTGCAGTGGCCGCGGCTTGCTTCATAGTGTTTTACTCAACCCACTGTGCCACCAGGGCGGGCCAGGCACCAGTATTTTTAAATGGGTCCCATTACAGGGGGAAAAAAAAGTGCCAAAGCAATTTAATGATGTTCAGATCTAAAATGTGCTAACCTCTGTGAAGTCTTCTTTTAGTGTTGGCTTATCTCAAATCTTAGACAGTATTTGGCATACAACAGGTGCCCAATAATCTCAGCTGGATGATGTACTGAGAGGGGTATGGTGGCCAGGCCACACGTTTTCCTTTTCTCTAGCAACACCATGCAGGGAATGCGTGCATGCTGTTGATAGTTTAAATTCTGAAAAGGCTACCTACTCTATATTCCAATTAAATGGCATTCTGGAAGAAGTGAAATTATGGCAATAACAAAAAGATCAGTGATTGTTAAGGGATGGGAGAGATGAATATGCAGTGTGGACTTTAAAGGCAACAAAAATAATCTGATGTCAAACTCATAAAATGTACAAAACCAAGCGTGAACCCGAATATCAACTGTGGACTTTAGTTAATAATAATGTATCAATATTAGTTTACCAATCGTAATGAATGCACCATACGAATGGTGCAAGATATTAATAAAGTGTGTGTGTATGCATGTGTGCGCGCATATATGCGCATGAGCGCTGGGGAGTATAATGGGAAAATAAGTTTTCACTCAATTTTTTGGTAAACCGAAACAATTGCTCTTTTTTAAAAAGCATTAAATGGGGGGAAAGTTTATCAGCTGCTATAGTTGTTGGTGCTATAGCCAGAAATCCTGGGGAAGAGCCCTGATTCCGGTCTTAATAAAACAAAATCATCCTGGTAACTATTTGTCTAGTAAATGCAGGGCGCTCACTCTCCTGTAAAGAAGCTGGTCAACACATTGACCCCTGCGCCCAGGTGCTGCCTGGTCAAACCTGGCTCTGAGGCACCATGCCAGCTGCGTGTCTCAGACAACTGTGCTCTGTCCTCCTTTAGTCCTCTCCATGGTGGGGATAACGAAGCCTTTTAAGGTCGGTGTTCTATGTGTACCTTTTCTCACAGGACTTGGTATAGGGTATTGCTTTTTAATGTTAGCTATTATTGTCATTCTATTATTATTCTCACATAGACCAGAATATCTCAGACTACCAGCTGGTAGGATGGACCACACAGAAGACTCATGAAGTGGGCCACATGAGTGACTTGTTTTCATTCATCTTCATCATGTCCTGGGTTCCTTTAAGGTCTCCTTCCTAGTTCCCCTGAACATCTCTGTTTGCTATTTCCCTCCCACACTTTGAAGCAAGAAGGAAGAGTATGGTGGTTGCCATGCCGGCAGAAATGTTGAAGAGTTGACCAACGTTTCTTGGGTTAGATCCTTCTACCAGCATCACATGCACCACTCATCACATACTAACTCCTCATTCCCTTTTCTTCCCCAATAATTACTGTCCCACTTTCTGTCTCAATGAATTTGACTATTCTAATTATTGCACAGAGGAATCACAAAACATGTCCTGTTGTGAATGCTTTATCACTTAGTCTAATGTCTTTAAGTTTCATCCATATTGTAGTATGTCAGAATATCCCTCATTTGGGGGAGTGAATACTATTTTACTGCATGGTGATACCACATTTGTTTATCCTTTCATCCATTGATCTACTTCTACCTTTAGGTTATTGTGAACAGTGCAGGTATGAACACTGGTGTACAAAGAGGTTTTTGATATTTTGCTATTGTTTCTTTTGGGAATATACCTGGAACTGGAGTTGCCGGACCGTACACCTTATTTTTAAGGGCACCATTACCTCTGAGTGTGGAAATGACACACATTGTCTATGTGAGGTATAAAGGACTCCCTCTCTTCAGAGCTGAAAACATACACTCTCAGTGACATGACATGCTTAAAACAAATTGTCCTTCTGTGACTTCCCTCAGCCTGTTCACTTGTGAGCTTTATAACTCAGAGTAGCATCAAGCTGTCCCCTAGTTCAGCTTCTCACACTGACAAGGAGGTTGGATTTCTTCATTAAAACATGCTAATGAATTCTGTACTCCAAATTTTAAACTCCAACTCTGTCAGCAAACATGAGATCTTTCATTAATCTGACTTGAATTAGGAAGCACGTGCAACGCTCTGTCCCACACATCTGCCCTTCTCCCACTTAATCAGATTAATCCCAGCAGTCTAATTTAAGAGACTTCAGAATGACTTAAAATGAGATGTTTTGAGCAAAATAGTAGCTCTTGCTCTCCACAGGCCCACCTTCTTGGGTGGTTACCTCACTGGTACTTCAAACTCCAGCAGCTCTGGATGAGTCAATATTTCAATGAGAAGACTGGAGAGAGACAGGCATTGAGCAGAAGGAAGGAGCCCTCCTGGAGAAGGCAGCCACCAACCTTGCTGGCCAGATGAGTGACTTCTGAATCCGGGCCCTCAAACCATCAGAGTCCCTCCTACCTGTCAGCTCTGATATTCTCAGCAAGACTTGCCCAGAAAAATTCAAGTAATCTGCAAACCTCCAAGGCCCGGTGCCAACCCAGAGTGAATGAATGAAAAACACCAGAGGTAGGGCTGGTGAAGCTTTTAAGTTCCCCCAAGTGATTGGAATGTACAGCTCACTTAAAAAACAAAACAAAACAAGAAGCCACCAAGGAAAAGAATAACAACAACAATAATAATGAAAAGACAAGGACAAATCGGGGACAAATCGTGGGGAGGGGGAAGGAATGGGTTGAGGGCAGAAAGAGCACAAAGGACTGAGGTGATGGTGCACTGGTGAAATGGTAGTGGGAAATCCATGGGGATCACAACTGATGTCAAATATATATAAATAAAGAAAAAAAAAAAACCAACAATACCACTACCACCACCACAAAGCTGGAAGGAAATTTGGACTTGGCCTGAATGATGTTACAAAGCTTTTTGCACATTCTCTGTTTCGCAATTTCTTTCATTTGATCCTAACAACTCAGTGTGATTAGCTGTTTAATGGCTATTTCACGTGTGGGGAGATGGAGATACTGGTCCATCACCTCACTTGCCCAGAGCCCCACACTCAACTGGGGCTCAAAGGCCTAGTGTTGTGTCCCCCTCTCTACACTGATGATGGACTCAATCTATCCTGAGTCTTATTTTGGTCTGTCTCTTACATTTTCAACTGCCTTTCCATTGGCTCATTTTCTTGAGTTCATTGTGGCCCAGCCTTGCCCAAACTCAACTTGGGGCTCAAAGGTCTAGTGTTGTCCTCCCTATCATACTGCCTCATAGAAACCTGACTGACAATCTCCTAACATCCCCGGTTTAACCATTACGCAATGCTCCTGGGCCTTCGGAACTCTAGTGCTCTCTCAAATTTGCAGGGACAATCCATCTGCCAAGTGCACCCACTCCCTCGGTTCTCCACTTTGTATATGATCGGGCTGCCTTTTTTTTGAGAATAACCAACATCCCAAATTAAACCTTCAACTCCAAATCCCTCAGCCAGCCGCCCACCACACTCCTCAGAGCCTGGTCTGTATGTTCTGAGCGGCCGTCTTACGGCCCAGTGCTTATTAAAAGAAAAGGGGAAAGCGGCACTTACAAACACTATAAATAGTGACTTCCAGAACCTATCTGCCCCAGCGGCCAGGACTCATTAGATCAGTAATTGCTTGGCTTCCCACATGAGAGCCTGGAGCCCCGTCACCACAGTTCACACATGGGGAGATGGTTTCCGTAACCATAAGATTCTCATTTAAACTGTTTCCTTTTAACAGTTCTGGGATTTTGACTGGCTTAATTCTTTTGTTAATTCTGACAGTTTTTAAACATTAGACCCTTGAAGACTTTAATGAAGACTTTTGAAAATATCACTCAAAATTCTCAAGGAAAAATAGGCTGTTCCAGTCAACACTTCATTTCCTGTCCTGCCCCAAACTGGCTGAGTATCTGTGGATGAAAAATCATCACCTGTGAGCCTCAGTTTCCCCAAGATGAGGATGCTGGAGAGCTTCAGAGGCTCACCCCAGCTCAAACTGTCCTTGATTCCAAGACTTCTTTGCCCGGACCCTTTGGGATTCATCGCAAGGGCTTTTGGGTGTTGAAATGTGTGGGCCCCTGAGCTGTCCCCCTTCCCAGGGTTCCAAAGGATCCCTATACTTGCTCAAATGGGAAATTCCAGCAGTTCTGGTGCTCTCCGTTCGGCCCAGCACTGTATGTCTGCTCAGCCTGTAGAGCATCTGCATTCCTCTGGAAGGTGCTTCAGGTGTTAAGTGAAAAGCAGCTCAGCTCCAGGCGTGTGCACAGAGGCACCTCCCTGTGAGCAGCAGGGCAGGCGGGTCACACCCAGCCTTCCCGCTGCCCTTTAATCCCTGCACATCCACTGCCATTGTGGGGCCTCTACCCCTTCACCCAAGCAACTGCAGCCGCCCACGTCATTGTCATGCGCCTTCTCTCTTGCCCACTGTTTCAGTTTTTTCCAGAAAGGAGTGAGGGTCCTCTCTTTGTTCATCTCATACCCAGCCCAAAACTCTGCAGCAGCTTCACTGTGCAGCTCAGTTAGTATCCAGCTGCTCACCAGGCCCAAGCCTGGCACTTTTTTATCCCCACCCACCTGGCTCTCTTTGCCCTCCAGGCCAGCTACCAGGTTCCTTTCTCCCTGGAAGCCTCACTCCTCTGTTCCTGAGGGCCGGTTCTGTACATTCTAGGAGTCTCAGAGTAAAGGTCCAACCTTAGCAAAAAGAAGCCAGCCCTTCTATTCCCTCTCCACACACCAACTTTTTTTGCTTTTGTCTTTTGCATAGCTTTAAATGATACATTTGTTCGCTTATATATTTAATGGCAACTAGACTATAAGCCATAGGAGGGGACATGTCTGCTTCAGGGTCTAGGCAAAGGCTGGCATGTAAGCTGCTTAATCTGGGGTATAAATGAACTGCCAACCAAACCAACAATTCCCAGCCTGCATTTCAAATCGAGCAGTGAGGAGTCCTGCTGGTGTCAGGAAAAAGCACTGTGAAAAACTTTCCCAATTTTGTGAGGATGGGGAGAAAAACCATTCAGCTACTGAAGTGAATCTCTGTGGGCTCCATCACAAAGCACCCTAGGTCCTGGCCCTTTGCTAAATTGTACACAAAAGCCCCCCACCTCTCCCATAAGCCATATCTGGTACCTATATCACAGGAGCAGATGCACCAAGGAGTATACTGAAAATGAGCATTGAAAGTCCTAATGACTAATCTTTCCCCACCCAATTTTTAAGACTTTCATAATCCATTAGACTGCAGGCATCTTGGTGTGTGTGTGTGTGTGTCGGCTTCTGCACCCATTCAAAGAGTAACCGTGGGATCATGAGTGATATGTCTACGAAATGTCAGGCAGGAAATCTGCTATTGTAAGTAGAGTGCATGAATAAAATATATTACTAACAATTTTAGACTCATAATTTGTATCAAGTTGTCTGTCTTTGTGCAAACTTGCTTCACAGGAGTTTCTGAATAATTCATTATGTCCTTCCCCAAGACCCTAAAAAAAAAATCAAACACTGTAGATAATATTCTGTCCCTCATATGAGTCCTACTCATCCCCTTCCTACCAGTTAAAGAACTACCCCACTCCCACCCCAGCTCAAAGGAAAGGAAGTCACTACTCTCTGAATACCTTTGGGGGCCAGAAGCTTACAGCTTTGTGAGATCACCCCATGTAGGTAGGGGTCAACCACCCCATAATGCTGGTTTGTTCCTTGTATCGCCCCAAATTGACATCCAGATGCCCACCCCGCTCCCACAGGATTTTCCCAGGGAGCATCAAGAGACACACCCTCTTTAACACCCCAGTGCCTTTCAAATGTCTCTTGTTTCAGTAAACTATTATCACTTTCTTAGCTCCAGGAGTCAACACTCTAATAATCTCTTTAAATAATGTATTCTGGATGAAAGGATTCAGGTAGCTTTTGTCACTTAATGTCCATGAAAATTACAGTCTTGACTTTAGGGGAGAGAAAAAAAAGGGATTCTCAGAGCACAGGGGCTTACTCACTGGTACATGGCTCTGGGTACATATTTTTAATACATGTTTCCTGGTGATGAAACTAAATGTTGAATTTTTAAAGTTCTTTTCAGTTGAAAGCCCGAAATGTGTTCAAAATGGAATGTGTCCAGAAGGTAGAGAAAGAGCATATCCAAAGGGCTCGTGTGAGGCCAGCTCAGCCACGGGGAGGGGGGCCCCTGGATGGCTTACTCCTGCCAAGCAGAATGGGGTTCCTTCCTTGTCACAGAACACTTTCCTTCAACAATGGTAGAAAATTGAAAACTCATTAGGCAACATAAATGAGAAGACTATATTTAATGATAGGAACAATTAGTAGCATTCATTGCCAAGGTGTGAAAAATGAAATACCTTATGAATTATTCTTGGATTCCACATATTTTTAATCTTAAATAGCATCTGGAGGGAAAATCCTTCACCTAAGGATAGTCTGAAGTGAAAATATAAAAACTAAGTTTGTCAGCTGTGGGGGGTTTGTAACAGAAGTGCCACAAACAATAATAAAAAATTCCAAGGAGTTTTGGTCCCTGTAACTTGAATGGGGGCTGGTAGAGAAGTTCTCTGGTAGTATAAATGATTTAATAGACAAACTTGGCCATGTACTGCCTAGAAATTTCTCAGTTAAGGTTAGAAACTAGAATTTTTCTGGATAGACTTCCAAGGGTGGCCATTTTAGAAGCGTTCTTTTAGCAAATCTCCACACACTGTGGCAGGGAAGCAGCAGCCTTGCTTGTTCCTCAAAGGTGCTCTTGTAACCTGGGGTTGAGCTACACAAAAGCAAGCTGGGAAGAAACCCTTCCTTTACCCTGGGGGAGCCGGCACTATGGCAGGAAAGCACCTTCTTGGTGGTAAGGGGCCCGCCACCACATGGCAGCGACAGGTACTGCACCCAGGGAATGCATCCATGCAACAGGGGCAGCCAGCCCTGCCACCACCCTGTCTGAGCACCTGCTACATTTAAAATACCATGCGGGGGACTCAGGAAAACACAGCCCTGCCTTCAAAGAGCTTAGCACCTACTTAAGGAGATAACTGTGTGACACTAAGTATTATGGGGTGGTCTCCACACAATACTGTCTGTGTTTGGAGGCAACAGACAATCCTTATTGGCTGGTCCATTCCCGCAGGGAGAGGCTGCTTAGGCTACACAACTTGGGGGTGGGGGGCAAGTGGAAAAAGGCTGCTAACATGACAACAGATGTTACAACGACCACCTTCACATCCATATGTTCATCTTACTTGCTAAGGGCAAAAAAGCCCTTTAAAATATAACATCTTTGGAGAATGGGTAGGATTTCAAAAGGTAGAGATGGACCCAGCAATATCAGGAAGAAAGGGTCTAGGGAACAGGAATGGAAGGAGCAGAGTCATGGAACTGTCTTCAGCCCAAAGCTTGGGACTCAGGTCCCAACAGGAACAAGAAATATGCAAGAACATAGTTGCTAATGGAAGCCCTAAAAATCAAGGATCAAGGGTGTCATATGCAGGCCTTCTGACCTGGGGCTCTGTGGCTCTATGCTCACATTTGTTCTCATTCCCAGTGTGTCCAATGCTGCATTTTGAGTAGAGTCTTAACCTGTCATGGTAGGCATCCTGGCATCCACCTCCAAATGTGGTCGAGGGAGCTCTTTGTCGCCAGTTCCAGTGTGGTCACAGAACTCTTACAGGCCCTGTGCTCCCCACCTCTGATTTTTATCACCTCAGGCCACAACCCAGCTTCAGATCCACTTAGGGCTGATTCTACCCCAGGCCCAAAGCTTATTCCTTTACCTCCAAGAAGTCTTGATTACCCCAAGCACACACATGGCCTTCTGAGTCATGCCACAACAAAAGCAGTCCTGTATTCTTCAGCTAGTTCACAGGCAGCTTGAGGACCAGATTTATATTTCTTGGTATCCCTAGGATTCCAGCATGAGTGATGGATGCACTTCCAAGATGCTTCCATCACAAGGCCATTGGCAGGAAGACTCAGCGCCTCACCAGCAGACCTCTCGAGGGCAGTCTCCGCATCCCCAAGGCATGGCTGCTGGCTTCTGCAGAGTGATCCATCCAAGAGAGGACACAGGGGATTTTGCAACGCCTTCCATCTACTCTCAGAAGTCACACTATCACTGCCACCATATCACCCACTTATGGGATGATAGCATGTTCCCTCTCCTAAAGGGAAGAGGATTCAAGAATTTGTGACAATATTTCAAAACCATAGTAGGGGAGCCCTGGAGATGTGGGAGAGAAGGGATGTCAGGGGGTGACAGATGACTCAACCCAACTGACTTCACATCTATGTAATTATTTCCTCTGTTTGCTAGGTGGGGGGGAAATCTTTCATCCAACTGCTTTTGAGGATGGAGGAGTCATGATTTAAAAATCACTCATCAGATTTGTATAGAATTTATTTTTCTTTCATAGCTCTATATATTTAGATGTTTTACTGAAGTGGCATCCCTGGCGTCAGAGCACCAATAGGCTCTTGACTCAGTTACGCACACACTTCACATGCACTGAGATGGGTAGCTTCTGCCGTGGCTGTCAGGGGGCCCCCCGCCTCCTGGTTTTCTTTGTGTGGTCCCCTTCCCTTGAGTATGGCTGGCGCTGGGGACTTGCACCTCACTAATAGAATATGGCACAAGTGTTGGGCTGTCAACACTGTGGTTAGTTTGGAGAGGCTGTGGCTGCAATCTTGCTGGCCTTTCTCTCTTATGACTTTGTGCTTTGAGAAAGCAGGCAAGAAGCACATGAGGCAGGGAACTGCGGGCAGTTTCTAATCCAGAGACAGTACAGAACTAAGGGCTTCGGTCCAACAGCCGTGAGAAATGATTCTGCCAACAACAGCGTGAGCAAGCTTGGAAGCAGATCATTTCCCAGGGGTGCTCGGAGATAAGCAATAACTCGTGAGCTGCTCTCTACGCACCCAGCGTCACGGGCACCCACCTAGGCTGTGCTTGGACTCCTGACCCACAGAAACTGCAAGCGTCCAAGCTGCTGTCTTAAGCCACTATGTTGGCAGTACTTTGTTACGCAGAGCAGGACAGCTATACATACACCGCTTAATATAAACCTACAGTACCTGGCACATAAAGAAGTCTCCTGGCCCAGGCTTTCATTAAAAAAAAAAAAGAAATCCTATATATTTTTTCAGAATCATCATATTCTACACTTAAGATCTATACTTTAATAACATGTAAAATATGCTTTAATAAAGGACAGAAGAAAAATATAATCTCTCTTATCTCACATAGATCTGGATTTTCATAAAACAATTTACTTAAAGTGAAACGTGTTCTGCTGTGGTGGGATCCCCCCAGAGACCCCCTAAGACTCTTGCCCAGGGGTACGTAGGCCCTAGGGGGGACTTCCAATCCCTGAGTATGGGCTGGAGCTAGTGGCTCCCTGGAAATGTACAGAATGTGGTAAAAGAAATGGGATGTCACTTCTGAAATCAGGCTACAAAGAACTCTGGGCTTCGTCATGATGCTCACGCCACTGGAAGCCAGCGACGGGGCTGTGGGCTATCCTACGGACAGGTGCACAAGGCAAGGGACTGAGAGAGGTTGCAATCAACAGTCTACAAGGAACTGAACCTGCAAACAGCAGGCTTTGAAGTGGATGCTCCCTGGCCTCACCCCAGGAGAGGCCCCTGTCCGCCCACGACCTTGGCTACAGCCTGTCAGCTCATGTCAGACCACCTCAGTCAGCTGGGTCCAGATGCCTGACCCAAGAAACTGAGACAGATGTTTACTGTTTCACATCACTACGTTTTGGGGCCATTTCTCACACATGTAATATATGTTATATAACTGCCTACATGACTCATAATACATGCATGTTAAGATATAGGCGGCCAAATAACAAAAGCTGTGCTTGGTAAGATAGTTTCACAAAACACACGCCCCACCGACAGCTTTCATATCCACGAGCTGTAAGCTCTTTGCAAGGGCATGTCTCCTTTCCCTGCACACCCAGGAAGGGCGGAGAGAATCAGGGTCTGTGCAGTGTGTGCAGGTGGCTCTGGGGAGAGCAGTGCTCCTTCTTGGGGCACAGGGTAGCGATCTTCCCTGCTGCTGTTCTGGGAGCCTCCTCTGGCAGCAGTGAAACTGAAATTATCCAATCCTGTGGGCAGAAAGTCAGCATGATTTCCTCAAGCACATATAGCCAGGGCCATCGGAAAAGGCAGCCTCGGGGGAGAGAATGTTGATGCAGGGCCAGATGGTGGCTGGAACTTATGGTTTTAGTTGCACAATCATCATCATTCCCATCTTGGCTAAACTCTACCCAAGAAATGGGGTGCAACATGGCACATGCCAGACACGCACGTCTGTTTATCCAGGATGCACTGAAAGGCACATGGAATAAAACATGCCTGGGGTGTCTTTCAAGTTCTTCTCAATAGAGAGCTAAGCACACAGGGTATTGGAATTGTTCACTAGAGAGAAACATGTAGGGAATCTCAGAGGAATTCCTTAATGGGGGAGTGGATGGTGCTGTGGGGAGAAGAGATGGCTTGTGCTTCCGTGAAGCTCATTCCTTCCAGATTTCACAACACGCTTCATTTTTTGCTTGTGCTAAAAAATTAATTCCATCCAAGCCAGCACTATCAAGATGCATAGCCCATCCACCCGACCTCCAATTAAAAAAAAAGCGAATAAAGGTGGCCACGTAGCAGACAATTAAGGGTATCTTTCTTATAACTAAGAAAAAAATTCAGAAATCAAAATCAGCATCTTTTTTCTCCTCTCATTAGCAAGTGGTTTGCATTCCTACCAAATACTTTAAATAATCTGGGTTATAAACACCACCAGAGCAGCCCAAATGGAATCCACACAACTGCTAATAAGTCAGTTTGTGTGAAATGCGTTGTTCTGTTCCCTTTCCGGCACTGCTGAAAAGTGGGTGGCTAGAGAGCAACCCAGAGTTGCTCTGCAACCTGGTTTCAGAAACTGGGGCCCAGGGAGCACTTAGCTACTTCTCTTTAAGACCTCTTGTGAGAGGTCTGGGTCTCAAGGGAGGCTTATTCCAAAGCAGAAGGGAATGACCTGTGGCCCCCGAGAGGCACTGGCGGATCCCTACTTCCAGCCACAGAAGCAAATGAGCATCTTCACTGGTTGAGAGCTTGGGCTCCGGGCAAAGGAGCAGCTGGGAATTTCCAATCCACAGCACCAACTTCACGACTTAGGACACTTAGCCCATCTTTCCAAGCCTCAGTTTCCACCTCAGTAAAATGAAGTGATCATGGCACCTACATGAGTTTTCTGCAATTTAATCAACAAACTACCCCTAACCCTGATGGTGTTAAACCGCAGAAAGGTATTCTCTTGCAGTTCTGGAGGTCAGAAGTCCGAAACCAGTACCACTGGGCCAAAATCAAGGCATGAGCAGGACCATGGCCCCTCTGGAAACTCTTGGGAAGAATCTGACCATTGATTCATGCCCACATCAGCCCAGCCTCCAGTCACATAGCCAGCTCCTCTGGGTGTGCCATCATCTCCCGCTGCCTCTCCCCCTTGCAGCTCCCACTTCAGGACCCACTGATGATGGCCTCATTTCAAGAGCCTTCATTTCATGGCATCTGCAACGTCCTTTACCCCAAATAAGGTTGCATTTACAGGTTTCTGGGATTAGGGTGTGGATTAAGTTTGGGGGGATGATTTCAGCACACCACAGCAGCTATCTTGATGGGTTGCTGTGACGACGGAATGAGAACGTGTCTGTGAGATAGATTTATCGGTGCAGGGCATGTAATTTGAAAAATACTCCCTGTTAGTGTACTGTACCAGAGTGTTGGGCGTGGGGTGGGGGGGAAGCTTGGCTAACAGTGTATCCCTTCACCAGTATGAATCACATTGACCAGATTTTTTTTTAAAAGATTTTATTTATTTATGCATACAAGACCTGGGGTATAGGTGGTGAGAGGATTCACCAGAGACACAGTAGGGAGCAGACTAGGCAGATGGACTGAAATACACTGCTGAGGGGAGCTGTGGGTGAGGCAGGAAAGGTCTGCTGCGCCATGTGGGTCCCCTCCCTGGCCGGGGATCAAAATCACGCTGCAGTGACTATGGAAGCCCCACAGTACAGCGTTCAACACCTTGAGCCACCAGGAGAGGCCCTACCAGGTATTTGTTTCCATGGCTAATGAGAAAGAAAACAGCTGTACTCTTAGCTTTATAATACTCTTCCAACCACCTACTTCAAGGGAGTCTCCTTCTATAAGAATCGGCAAAAATCTTCCCACCCCAGCTATAGACCCACTGTTACAGCTAAAATGAGTTTCATTTCTCTACTCTGAAAAATTAAAGCCCTTTGAACATTCCATATTTGAAGAATGGCTTGGGATTTGTGGACAGGCTTGAGGAATTAAAAAAAGGGGGGGAAGTACATGAAGGGGGGGGAAGTACATGTTCTGCAAACTTCTAAGCACAGGATATGTCATTAATGTCTCCCAGCCTTCCCAGTCATAATTATCTAAAAAATGTTTGCATCCTCTTCTTATGTGGAATGCTTTGATGCACGGGGATAAAATACCTACGATGTTTCACCTGCTTGTGAAAAATCTTCTGCCAGGATAAAGACTCAAAGCCAGGTAAGTGCTAAGTGGTCATTATTTCCCACATAATATGGAGATCTCTGTATTTTTTTGGTGTCTGGAAAACATCTCCACATCCTTCTGCTGCTATTTGAAACCAACATGATTCCTTGCTCTCAAATGACATTTTTCTGAAGCTAACACTGAGTGGACAAAGAGCTTACCTGGGTAGTCATCATACCACCTACAACTAGGGGAAGATTTCAGTTGTCGAAAATGGTTAGTAAGGACTAGCAGAGCCTTCCCTGGACACAGAGATTCATTCATCGTTTTGTTCAGCTCCCATTTACTGAGCAGTGGTGATGAGGCTGATGCTATACTAGATGCCAGAGATGATTCTAACATAGTCTCTCTTGGGAGGGAGGTGACAACAAATGATGCAGTAAAAAGCAGTGGAATCTAGAGGTAGGTGGGAGGCAGTCATCACCCACAAGAGGCTCCCATAGATTATTCAAAAAGGGCAGGATCTGTGTAGGCTTTGAAAGGGAATTAATTGCTAACAGGTACATAAGATGGTCAGGTGTTATTCAAGGCTCAGCATGAGCAAAAGTAATCACACACCCTGGCATATTTGGAGACATCAAAATAGTACTTAAATGAGAGATGAAGGAAGAGAGGTAAGTGATTTAGCAGCTGCCCATCTCCCATTCTCGCACAGGAAGCGCTTTAGGACACACAGATCACTGTCTGCTGAAACACACGCTTCGGTCTATGATGATGGTAATAAATATGGCCTGAGTAAATTAATTACATATCATCGAAGTCCTAAGTCACAATGAAAAGGAAAAAAAAAGCCCTATTTTTAATACTGCCTGATAAAAAACAGCTTTTTATAACCTCCTTGAAATAATTTTAAGGTTAGGAAAAAAAATCTTTGGCTTAGTCCATTCTGTATAAACTCTTTCAACATTAACTAGTAAGTTTTAAAAGCATGAAATGACATTTTCCCCCTGTGGCTTTATATGGAGCCGTAATAACTGCAGTTGGGCTCGGGGCCTCTGTAAATGCCTGATACTGAACTCCCACAGTGCCATTCCATGTGGCTTATTACCGGCCTCACACAGAACAAATGTGGTCAAATTATCTATGAAAATCTGCTGCGGAACCCACAAATATTTTAGCGGTTCACACAAGCTTAAAGCTTTGACATTTAATTTTATAACTGAGAGATACACATCGACGGAAATCTTATGAGACTCCAAAGACCTTAAATGAAGTAATTATACATCTTTACAGGGCTCACTTTTTTCTGCAACAGCCCACTCTCGATATGCAAGTGAACATAAAATGGCAATATTTTTACTTAATTTTTCAGCATAACTTGTTGCCTCACCTTGTGGCTTTTGCGCACAGCAGGCGCAGTGCTGAGCGTGTCCTCACATGAGGGTCGGAGTCAGCCCCACTTTGCACACGTGATTCCAACTCTGGGCCTGCAGCTGGTATCTGCTGCTCCTGGATTCGCCTCGACTCGAACAGGCGGAATTATTTTTTTCTTGCACATCCAATTCCTGAGAGTAAACCAGCCCAAAATCCCACTCCACTGCTCTTTGCCTGTTGCAGAAATTAATTTAAGCCACTGAGGGAAAAAAAATAATGAGGAAGCTAAGCCTCCCAAACCTTTCAGTTTCCCAGTTCTGCAGGCTCGCTGGCCCCGTTCAAGAACAGCAGAGCAGGGACAAGAAGCGTTGTCTACAAGACTGTCTCACTGAGCTGTGGTCTTCAAGTAACTGCTTATCTCCGCGATGCAAAAAGAGCACATGGCAGATTAAAATCTAGTTTTTAAAAAAAAAATCCCTCTTGACATCTTTGTTCAAACTTTCTTACTAGAACTATTACAAGGAGCAAGATGGGTTCCTGAGAGTTTATTCTGAACCTCTGCCTTCCCCTGGCATTACAATCACTGGGGTGACTAGGAAATACATGTGGGGAAACAGTGACGGCCACTTCCATCTCTGCAGTCTTACTCAAGACCTGCACGCACCTGGTCACTCTCGGTCATTCCCAAATGGGGTGGGATGGGGCTGCCTGTTTTTCAGCCTTAAAAATCAATGCTGGGGGGGAGCGGTTGGTGTGAAAAGCACAAGGAAACAGACCCAGTGGGCTGAGAGCTAGAGGTCAAACAACATGCTCACTGTGACCATGACCACCGTCTCTGCCAGATACCAGCACAGTCCACTTGTAAAGGGGGGGCTGGTGGTTCCTTTAGAGGAGGGGACAACGGACATGCAGAGAAGACAGAGGAAGAGCTGGGAATTCGATATGAGGTTCAACAGGTTCAGCAGCCCCACTCCCATCTCTGATCAAAGTTGTCTGCAAGAATCCAGATGTTCTAGCCCAGTCCACTTTCCAGGACACAAGGCCCAGCAAAGCACCACAGGAACCCCCACCCCCTGTAGCCCCACTCCAGGTGCTGCTTCTAACTGCAGCCCCCACACTGCCTCGGCTCCCCCACCGCCTGCTGTGGGCTATTTATGAGACAGTCCCTGCTCTCAGAAGACATCCGTTTTAGATTATTCACTCCCCCCATGAAGCAGAACCAGCACACGCTGTCCTTTCTGTGCCAAGCCCCGTTCCGGGTTTTGCAGTCAGCAGCCTCCCTCTCCACCCCCTCACCGACAGTCGGGGGCTCCTGACTTGGGCTGAGCTGCTCTGCGCTGAATGTTACCCTTTGTCTCAGAAGCCCTGGCTGGCTCTGACGGCTGGGAAGCCTGAACAACAATGATGAATCAGGGTATTTATTTTTGAGGTTTTCTCCAAGCTGCCTCTTCATCAGCTCTTAAATAGCAGCATTCAAGCTGCCACAGAGACTTCCAGAAGTTTGCTGGCCTGGGGTTCCCAATGGGAAAAACTTTGCCTTCCTGGTAACCAATGCAACAGCTCTCTAAACACCCCACCTGAGGGAAGAGGCACTGGTTGAATTCCTCCTAGACCAGGCGGGTGGCACGACATGTTTACATTATTGACTTTTTAAGTTATTTTCAAATCCCCCAGGTTGCATGGACAAGGGTGGATTCCTGTTTCTAGGTGTGGTGACCTTTTCTAAACCTGTTTTATGCTTGTCACTCTAATTCGCACCACCAAAAACGAGACCAGTTACATTTATTGGGTCTCTCTGAGTGAGATGTTTAATTCAGGACAAGCAAACGCCTGTCTTTAAAGCTGAATTCCAAGAACCAGCTATGGGCACAGAAATGTTACCTGTTTTTCCTAAGAGTGAAGGCTTCAATTCAAGGACGAAATTATCACAGTCAAGAAAGGGAAAGGTCAGAATAACCCACAAATTAGAAATCTGTGCTTTCTGGCTGCCTACTGGACTGCAGGGAACTCCAGGGAAAGAGATTCTCCACCAAGGCCTTGGTCGGCCGGCACACACCACGCCCAGCTCAATGCTTTGCCATAGTGAAAGGAGTTGTTTCTGTTTATTTTAAGGCAGAGCCAGTCAGGAGGAAACTCCCAAAAAACCAACAGTAAAAATGTGAGGATGCTACATGGAAATATAATAATGTCAACACAGGAAAAAGCCTTCAGAAAGAATTATTTTAGTGCATGTGCCTGTGGACAGATGATGGTGCAGGGGTCAGGAAGGAGAGGGCTGCTCTTTCTCTGATGCTTGGAAGGTACAAGGACAATGGCTGGAGGCCTAACTGCTGATGTGCCCAGGATGCGGTCCAGACCCAGAGCCTGGCCAGGGAAGGCCGGAGGGAGGAAGGTCGGCTTGGCTCTCCCAGACAGCCCTCCTGGTGTCCTCTGGGCACGCCATGCTAACCTGGATGCCTTCCGGCTAAGTGTTGAGTTCTGGTTTGGTGTCTTCTCCAGCCCAACCCATGAAAGGTCACGTTAAAGTTCCAAAGGCACTGATGGCCATCCTTGCATCAACACAGGGTTGCCAACAACGGACAGGACAGAAAGATTAAAATAAGAGCCACCGCTTGCATTCTGTTGGCCATTCTGCCAGATGCCTTGATTCTATTCACTTTTTGATCTTCAGGATATATATCGTTTTTCCCATTTTGCGTAATAGAAAAGCAAGGCTCAGAGAGCTTAAGAAATTCTGACAGAGGCACAGCTTTCAGTGACAGGCTGGGGTTTCAAATCCATGTTCTTGGCCCTGGCCACGTATCTCCAGAAGGGATCAGCTCTGGTCCCCACAGCTTCACAGATGAAGTCTTCAGCAGCACTAAGGATATGAACAGACACTAGGCAGGGCCCCTAGGAATGAAGGCAATCTCTTACTCCACAGAAGGAGAAGGGTCGCAGAGCTTCTGACATGGGAAGTGGAGAACGCTTCCATTTTGTTCAGGGAAACTACTGTGCTTCTCTCCAGGAAAGACGGCAGCCACACACACTAGAGTTCCATGAGAACCAGCAACTGGCTCTTCCGGTATGACATGAAAAATAACTGGCATTTGATCAATGGCAGATGCTGTCCTGACCAAATCATTCTGAGAATGTGAATTTCTAAATGCCCACCCCACGTATGTAGCCAACAGGCTCCTGAAGACAGACCCATCACGTCCCAAGGTGACCCAGAGGTCAGTGACTGAAGTCACAGTCCTTCCCACCGCCTCTTAACCCACCCTGGGACCCACACCCACTTAGAGCTGGTTCAGTTTTGCGGTACGTCGTCCATGATTCTTAGCTGCAAGCCTATGCTACCTGTAGCCCCACGGAATTCTCAACAGAAATTATAATAATTTACTTGAATTTGAGGGACTTTGGAGAAGCAACAGTCTCAGCGAGAAAAAGAAAATATTTTAACTTTCTGCCGCCTACCTCCACCATGGTTCTCAACATCTGGACAAGTGTTATTTTGCTATAAATAAAGATGGTGGTGTGAGGCTGGGGACTTCCTGAGAGTAAAGCTTACACGATTTGGAGTCCAGAGAATAAATTACTAAAGCAGATGCTGAGAGCTCACTGGGGTGGGCGCTAAAGGACCCCCGAACTTCATGCATTGGGCACAGTTGAGTGACTTCAGAGGCAGCTACCTGGATGCAAGATCCACCTATTTCTCCAGTACCCAGGCCATGGTATGGCCCCAAGTGGTTCTCCATCCAATGAGCGGAGGAGGATGGAAGAACCGACTATGACTAGACAACCATATTCTCTCCGTGAATCTGACCTTAGCATCTCAGAAATCTCCTGCTCGGTCCACCGTGAAGGAAATTCTCATTTCCCTGGGGGAGGAGCAGCTGGAGCCTGTCTGGTTAGTTCTGCCTACTAACAACAAAGATGGTCACCTGCTAAGTGCACTGCATTGTTCAAGGCCTCCACTAAGTCTGAGACAGAGCACTGTGGCTACGAGCTAATTTTTACAGGAAAGTGAACAAAGAGTTTAAGTCTCCAAAAGTGGCAGGACAGGGATTGAACACAGAATCCAGACTTACTGATATGACACTCTGGCTGGAGCACTGTACATATCAAGGAACAGACGTGGAATGAACAAGACCGGTCAGGCCACTTGGATACAGGCTTCCCCTTCCATGTGAGTTGCAGTGACCCTGTCTGGTGTGATCCGGTAGGTTATTTTGGGATCTGGCATACCTAAGTTTTTTTTTTTTTTTATATAAATTAATGGTAGGGGCCTCCCTGGTGGTGCAGCAGATTGAGGGCCACACTGTGAAGCATCCACAGCACAGCAGCGCAAGTTTGATCCTCAGCCAGCGAGGGGACCCACATGGTGAAGCAAGCCTCTCCTGCCTCACCTGCTGCTCCCCTCAGCAGTGTGTTTCAGTCAATCTTCCTGTTCTGCTCCCCACTCTGTCTCTGGTGAATCCTCTCACCTTCAGTGACTCTGGCCTGTACCCCAGCTCTTGTATGCATAAATAATACATCTTTTTAAAAAATCAGGAAAAAAATAAATTAATGGTATTGGGGGTCCCAACTTTGGACAACCAAATAGTAGGTTATCTACCCTGTCTCTGAATCTGCCTACTCCACACATTTATATAAATGGAATTCATTTCTATTTCATTTGTTACAGTGCATGTATGGTCTTTGTTGACTAACTTCATTTACTTAAGATGTTTCCAAGGTAAATACATACTGCCTAGTAGCACGTATCAATGCTTCATTACTTTTCACTGTGGAGCCACATTCCTCGGTAAGACCAGACCACAGGTTACTTTTCCACTCATCAGCTGATGGCTAGCTGGGTGAGTCTGACTTCTTAGCTGTAATGCTGCTGTAACATAGTAAAGGCGTGGTGCTTCAATGCATTCTTAGCAACTGATGAGGTTCTTGCAGGGGCAGCTGCTACTGCCTGCTGGTGAGATCGGGGGAGGGCGGCATCAAAGGGTGGCAGCAGCCCCAGTGGACAGCTCGGAGCAGTGACAAGCAGCCCATTGTCACAGGTCCAGCAAGTTCAGAAGCCACTGCAGCTCAGGTCTCCGATTCTATGTTAGTCACCTTAAACACTATGCTGCTGACAGTCCAGGAATTTTCTTTGCATTATCCTTCTTCTCCCAGACTGCATGTAGGTTCTCACTGCAAAGCATTTCCTTGTGGGTTTCATTTTCCAATCTTGTGCACTGCTCTGTGGCTCTTCTGTGCCTTAGGCTTCCTTGATCAAGAGAGGGTCCATGCAGATCTCACCCAACTGAACCTGACAGAGTTCACCAGGAAGGTGGTGGTCACCAGACCTGCAGATAGTGTTTCTCAGACATCCTTTCCCATAAGGCATCACAATCCTAAAACCCAGTGCTGGCAACAGGGGGTGTGACCGGCAACAGACTGAGGGCATTGCAAGAAGTGTGAGGGGTGGAAAAGTAGAACACGTGCCAAGGAATGTTTTAACTCTGAAAGCAGAGTCAAATCCCAGGTAAGAAAACAAAGCATGAGCACACAACAGTCACCTGGCCCAGGATTGAGCAACTGGATTGGCGAGGAGAAAGAACTCCTGACCACAGGTGTGTTTCTGGATCCGACACTATTTCTGGCGAAGTCTTCACTTTCATTTCAAACATCGGCCTTTCAGTATAAAGTGAGTCAGCTAGAGATCTGCCCCTGGGTGACACAGCAACCCAGGTGTGGGGGCTGCCTCTTTAAAAGGACGGACTGCACCAGAGGATCGGTCGCACACCCCCTGAAGTCCTGTAACTCTGTGGGGCTTGCTGAGAGAGACAGAAGACAGCAAAGAGCAGAGGTAGTGCATGGCCTAGAGGGAAGGGCAGGAGCTCGCAGACCCAGACTGCCGTCACATGCCAGGAGTCTGCAGCTCAACTGTCAGCAGAAGCCCCTTGGGAGCCAGGTGACTGCCTCCTGCTCTTGGGAGACTGGGCCAGTGCAGAGCTGCCGGGGATACAGGCCAGCAGGCGGGAGCCGGCAGCAGGGCTGAGAGTATTTGGGCCCAGACCAGGGTAAGTTAGAGCTGCCGTCATGCCTGGTAACGTTTCATTAACCAGTCCCCAAGACGGGACTCTAGTCCTCTTTGGCCATGTGCTAGCATCAGGGAGAGCCCTGGCCTGACGGACGAGGGGATGAGCAGATGGGCTATTTACACTCAAGAACAGTTGAAGGGGGCCTCATCCTTGGTGAGTTGTCTCCATCTGGAAGGGCCGTGCATGAGGCCATATAGATGGGCAGTGGAGAGTGGTTACGAGTGTGAGTTGGCGATCAGGATGCAGGTTCACATCCCAGCCACCACTCAGTGAGCTGTGGAGAAGCCCCACAACCCCTATAAGCCATAGTGTTTGAGGCTGAAAAGCAAAGCCAATGGCGGTGCTTTCTCAGAGTGTGATGGCTTGGGTGCTAGTTCACGCGAAGTGCTGGGGTCAGTGCCTTGTTCCCAACAGTCTCTACTGCTGCTCATGATGCTGCTGGCGTAAGTCAGGGAGGACCACAGAGCGCTGTGCTCCAGTCTCCATGAAATTTAAGTACATTCAAATAAAATCTTTTGGGTTTTTTAAAAAGATTTTTATTTATTCATGGATAATAGAACTGGAGTGTAGGCCAGAGGTTTAGGGGGGTGAGAGGATTCACCAGAGACAGTGGGGGAGCAGAACAGGCAGATCCACTCAAACACACTGCTGAGGGGAGCAGCAGGGGAGACAGGAGAGGTCTGCTGCGCCATGTGGGTCAGCTCCCTGGCTGGGCATGGAACTCAGGCTGCAGTGACTGGTGATAGCTTCACAGTGCTGAGACTTTAACCCCTGTACCACCAGGGAGGCCTTCAAACAAGAACCTTTTGGATAAATACACTCGGCACAAGCCTCTAGCTGGCTGAAGTCTACTCCAAGTGATCCTCCCCTATTTCATTGTCAGTAACAAATGATACAGGTATAGAACCAAAGGATTCTGCTTTGATGTTTATTTGTGCATTGCCCCCAGACTTTATTATTCCCATACACTTGACCCGAAAGTTAAAGATCAATCTGCGTCTCCTAGGGATTCAGAGGACAAAACTCAAGTGATAATCAGACTTTTAAGGATAAAATACAAACTTTACCAAGAATTCACAGAAGAAGACAGCACCTCCTCGTGAGCCGGAAACCCCAGATTTGCTTGTTAGTGAGGACAGTAACTGAGCCACCCCAGGATTCATGTCCAGCGGGGAGATGCCAATATGAATCTTTGCACACAATCATGGTCAGCTCCATGGGGTCAGGGGAAACAGGCCAGCGTCATCAAAACTAATCATTTTCAAACTGGGGGGGATCAGACAAGGTCATGATTTCATGTTGCCTTTAAATGACAGAAAAACTGGAAGTTGAAAGCTCTGCCCTCCCACCTACAGAGAAAGCAAGCGCTTGATGAAAAAAACACCTGCACTGAATACAGAAGGATCAGCGCCTGCCCCAGCGTCCACGCACTTAGCACAGCTTGTCTAAATGCCTGAGAAGCCAGCTGGCCCATCTGGGCTGCCTTTCCAGTGGCCTCTGCAGTGGAACAAACTCCCTGGCTGTGGCAGAAACAAGCTCAAGAATCAAAAGCAGCTCCCCTTAGTCCATGACGCTGCCTCTCAACAGGAGCCTTGTGAAAGGAAGAGATTTTACCTGGTTGGGGTGGGAGGCAAGAGACTACCCTCTGGCCCTTTCTTCACTGCGTATGACTGACCCACATTAGGTAATTAATCAAAGCCTTAGCTGGTGAAAATGGATAGGCAAGATTGCAGTTCAAGAGGAACAGGCAGGAGGGGGAGCCTTAAACAGACCCGCTTAACTAGTCAAGTTAAGAATGAATTATCAACCAAGTGGTGAACATGTATTCCTCCCGGCCTTGGATGTGACTTGTTTCAAGTCATATGGCCTAGAAATTAGCACAAGACAAACCAGTGGGGATTGGGCAGGAAAACATGGAGTCCCAGAAAAGGACATGCTAGACAAGGGATTTGGCCAATTTGTGTTGACCTCTAGAGGACTGAAGGGGCATGTCCTATCAGAAGCAAAGAGGAGCACGGAGCAGAGGAAATGTGTCTTTTTGGAGGCATACTTGATGCAGGTAAGCTGTCAGATCAGGTGTTAGGGACGGGAAGTAGCTAAATTTCATGAAACAGAAAAAAGGATCACCTTCTCACACATTTGGGGCAGCTTTTCAGTACCCTTTGGTAAGGGGAGAGGGGGAAAGTCTAGGTATCAAAAGGTTATTCTCGAAGAGACACGTCACCAAAAGTGCTAGCGTGTGGAGTCTCTTGCCTTAAAATTCATTTTCCAAGGGTGGAAGGATCACTAACTGCCTGAGGTTGAGAGTAGCCAAGAATTTTCCAGCCATGGCTTTACTTTTACTAAAGGCAAGAAGGTGAACATGTTGGTTCTGTGCTAATAAAACCCTGTCACTTCTTCAGGCACAAACCAGCTCCACCCACAAAGGCAGTTTAGTTGCTGGGGATGACCAGTCTCACCCCCGCTGGCACAAAGCTCAAGATGGACTGGACATAGTCGACGTGCAGGGCAGTGGGTGCCTGCTGCTACAGCAGTGAGGGAGTGCCAACCAGCAGGTGCAAGGTCAGACCCTGGAGTGGAGCTTTAGCCCCTGCAAAGTGGGAAAGGAGATGAGGCTGCAATCAAAAGGCACCGAGAGCTGATCATGGCGGGGGCTCGAAAAAGTGAATCCTGGGTACTTAAAACCCAACTGAGACTGGCGAAAAACAAGCAGCAAAAGCTAATGAATTGTCACGTGGCTTTTTTAAAGCCCTCACTTGGCTCCATAATTCCTTCTGCACAAGGTTGGTTGGGAAGCGCCCCAAGGGACGCGGACTGGAGCCAGGTCTTTACCAGAAGTGAGTCCCAGGGGGAGAAAACCCCTTCCAAAGGCAAAGCCTTCTGCAGTTTCCCTCCTGGAAATTCACCCTGAGTGCCTGTGACATGGTGCTCCAGGGGCCACAGAGCTAAATGAGGGTGTGCAAGCACAGAGGGTTTGGGGGAGGAAGGGGAGCTGGGCTGAGCTCCTCTTCCGGCCCAGAGCACAAGGCAGGCCTCTTTGGGAACCAAACTCCACACAGGCAATGCTGCTCCAGACTGAGGTCTAGGAGTGAGAATTCAGAGTCCCACAGGGGCAAAGACCCTGAAAAGACCCTGACTATCAATAAAAATCTGGGTAATCAACACTGAAGTGTTGTCGGGAACACGGGAGAGGGCCTGGGCTAAAGAGAAGACCACAGAAAAAAAGAGACAATACAGACGGGTAAGAGACAGCCAGGTAAGGCCTGACTTTTCCACAATCAGGACAAGGTCGAGGACAAAGGTGATGGTTCTAGCTCTCCCCACCTGCCTCAGTAGCATCACCCCTAAGAAGCAGGGCAGGGAATCAGCACATCAGACAGTGTGAGAGTGTGTGTGTGTGTGTGTGTGTGTGTGTGTCTTGGGGAGGGGGAGGGGCACAGAGAACTAAGAGCTCAGCAGAAACCTGGAGGAGAAATCCCGGATTCTCTTGCCTGGCTTACAGTGTGCCTTTAAGTAGGTCAGGGAGTCCTTTTCCCTGTGCTCGGCTACACGCGGTTTATCCCTCCAAAAACAATGAAAATACTGAAGGTTGGGGAGCTGACATCTCTCTGGCTTCTCTGGAACAGAGAACAGAAGATGCTGAGAGAGTTCTCCCTCATGGAACAGTGAAATTGAGGCATATAAAAGAGGCAAGGAATTGCAAAGGTTCTATTCTGTTTTTCATATCCAGTTGGAAGAACAGGTTATTTGGGATTTTGTTTCTGCCCAAATATTTTTTTTTTAAGTTTCTTTGTTTTGGGGGGCAGGGAACCTCAGCAAACAGCACCCTGAAGAACAGCACTCTGAAAGAAGGTCATTCTGTCACCCACAGCCGCCTGCACAGTATATGTGTTGGGAAGCCCACATGTTGGTCTCTGGCTGACCCAAAACACACTCAAAGTGTTTTTCCTTTTCCCATCTCTCAAATCAAAATAGGGTCTCAACCGGAATACATGCAATTGGTTTACACCTCGATGCCGAGAGTTCAAACCCCGTATGAACTGTAAGACAGGAGGACTGGAAGAGGCTCATCCTGGCCAGGCGGTGTTGGAGCCGCTCGCAGGGGAACTGAACTTGGAGCAGCAGCCAAATTAATATCGTTTGCTTTCTAAGAACTCTTTTTTTTTTAAAGATTTATTTATTTATGCATACAAGCACTGGGGTACAGGCCAGAGGTGTGGGTCGTGAGAGGATTCACCACAGACAGAGCGGGGAGCAGAACAGGCAGATCAACCGAAGTACACTGCTGAGGGGAGCAGCGGGCACAGCAGGAGAGGTCTGCTGCNCCATGTGGGTCCCCTCCCTGGCTGGCAGCAGGGATCGAACTCGTGCTGCAGTGGCTGCGGTCTGCTTCATAGTGCGTTGCTCAACCCACTGCGCCACCAGGGAGGCCAACTTTCTAAGAACTCTTAAGGGTGTGTTATTGACAGCAAAGCTGCAAGGGCATGATTCAGAACTCAGTTCACTGTGCCAGGAGACACTCTGACTTGGTTTCTCAGGCCACACACTGTTGATCTGGTGAGAGGAGGAAAGAGAAGGAGCCACTCCTAGACCACTCCCAGGGGCCAGGGTCTAGACTGAGGCAGCTTAAGGGGCAAGTGTGTCTGATCAGCCTGGGCAGGGTCATCAGCCACTGACTTAGACACTTAAGAAGAGAGTTTGACTCTAATTCAGCCACCTGAGCCAGGGACAGAAATCTTTAGGGACTTGACATGAGGGAATCACAAAAAATGGGCCAGAGCCCTAGATGGCACATTTTCATAGTCATCTTCACTTCGTAAAACAAGCCTTGGGACCAAGACTAAGAAATGAGAATGATCACAATCTCCTTTTATCCATGGAGAAATATGTGAAGTCTGGCTATGAGGTTCTGGAATTCCACCCATGGGCCACGCTCCCCGAAAGAAGAGCTTCTCATTCCGTCCCCAAAGAAGAGCTTCTCATTCCGTCCACCTGTAGGCACACAGCCCCTGGCAACAGCCCCAAGAGGCCCAGCCTGTGAGGAGCCAGGGCCAGGGCTCTGGGGCAGCAGAGGCGGGATTCTGACTTGGAAGCCCAGAACGCAAGCAGGCTGCCTCATTCACGGTAGTTTCAAACACCCTGGGAACAGCTGGACAAATTGGGATGGAGAGAAAACTGGTCCATGACATAATCTATGTTGCAAAGTGCTAGTCACCTTAGAGAATTTGAAGAAAGCTTGCAAACATGCTTTTTAGCTTAATACTTGCATCCAAGCTTTTGCAAAGACCTTTAGTAGAAGTAGACCAGCAGTAATTGAAGATGTTTCAAGCCAGAGGAGAGGACTTAAAAAGAAAGTGGCTTCCCTATTCAGGTTGGAGTCATTTGCCACCCTGACATGCCCACTAAGCTGAAGAACAATTATGCTGGATTTATCTACCATTTATTTGATCCTGAACTTTGAATTCTAACATTTTTTCCCTCCTGTAACTTTGAAAAGTCCCTGTTATTTCTTTTTTTTTTTTTTAAAGATTTATTTATTTATGCATATAAGCACTGGGGTACAGGCCAGAGGTGTGGGGGGTGAGAGGATTCACCACAGACAG